>VZTR01014615.1:1477017-1555944 GCA_013400775.1 Chaetops frenatus | reverse complement strand
GGGGCTGGGGTCGGGGTCGGGGTCGGGGTCGGGGTTAGGGTCGGATCCGGGGCCGGGGCCGCCCCGGGAACCCCCGCCAGGGCCTTTGCTCGGGGCCGCCGGGCCCCGCTCCCCCGGGCCGGGAGCCGCGGGCGGGGACAGCGGGCTCTGCTCGGGCCGGCACCGCGGAGCTGCCGGGGGGCTCCAGCCCCGCCAGCACAGCTCGGGACAGAGGGTGACAATTCCTGTTGCTCCAGCATCAGGCAACGGGGTTTCCATAGCAACAGATGCTTAGGTTTAAAGGAAAGTGGCAGAGTGCTGTCCCCTCTTCTGCTCTCCAAAATCCTCCCCTTAGACCTCTAAATTTATCAGAGATACTGGGATCACAACACACAAAGCATAAACAGTGTTTGCCCAATCTCATTGAGAGACTTGCTGCTGAAGAGCTCACAAACTTCATAGTAATTTAACTAGTGGATTTTATGGGCTGAAATTCCGTTTCTAAACACTGTTCTCGCTTAAAGTTTTCGTTGTTAAGATGATACCATCTCTGATACATGTAATTTCATCAGTCCTTTAAAAACCCACTTCAGTAGATCACGTATACAATATTCCAAAGTGCAACTATCCCCCCTTCCATGATTTCAATAACTGCCTGATCAAAAATCTCTTTGTGTCTAAATAGTTTCATCCACTCCTTTTTATTTGTGTCTTCAAAGTCAGGCATGAAAAGTCTTAACATTTAGATGAAAAGGGAATCTTATCTCATCAAGAGGGAAAACAAAAACAAATGCTCTATCGCCTTCCTGATGGAACTTGAAAGAAGGAATCATTTTGATCTTCACAACTGAGATCCTGACATTTAATTAAAAACCAAGATGAGCACAACAATGCTCTGAAGCAAAGGTCTGGCTTCTAAGTCATAGTGGCATATATCATAACACAGGTAACTTTCCAGAAACCACTTGGACCCCTTTTGTTTCAGACACAAATTGACTACCAAAAATCTGGACACACACTTCAGCTAAATTGCACCTTGAACAGCACTAAGTGTGACTTTATGATATTTGGAATTGGTGGCAACTAGCACCGAAAAAAAAGGAACAAGAGAATAAAATTAAAAGAAATAATACATTTTTAACTTCTAAGGGAAAACTAGGACACAAAGGAATAATCAAAGAAAGCCACAAAAAGGCAAGATGAAACCACTAGGCAGGAAAAAATACCAAAGATCAAATGTCTGAATTAAAAAGTTTCAAAGAAAATACAGAAAAAAGAAAACATTCAGCATCACAGCCCTGTTCAAAACCAAAAGAGCCTTTCAGGACCAATTCAGATCCAAATACATTGTTTGTGGTTTTAATTCTTAAGAACCAAGATTTCACATAATTGAGTTTGCTTAGTCATGCATGCATTTATTGTGCATGTATGTGTGTACACAGTTCATGGACAAATTATATTAAGGAAACATAAAACTGCAACGTCAAATACTTGAAAAGCTCAGTGAAAAACAAACAGCCAAATGGTCCTCATCCACCAAAAGATCCTGATCATGCATCTTTGGGCTGTGATTCATTTGCCCAAAAATAAATAATTATTGCTATTTAAAGGCATTTCTGATTCCAGCTCTCCCCTTCATGACAGACCAGGGACAGTAGAAACAATTTAATGTCATGTTCTGGGTATCACAGTGGGTGAAGAAAGATGACTTGCACCAGCTGGGAACTGCAAGACACATTTCTGTCACCCTGGTACAGCCAGAGTGACCTTGTGTGGAAGGGCTGGGCAGGCAGCTGGAGGCAAAAATATCTTGAATAACCCCCTGCAATAAGATGCACCAGGATCAGTCTGTCGATGGCATTGCTGAAAGCAGGAGGATTTTTCTGAGTCACAGGGGACCCAGATGATTTCATCAGGGACTCTGGAGGGCTCTCCAGCCTGCCTGTGCACGAGTTATCCCAGGATGTAGCTGGTCCCTGCAAACATGTGCCTATGGCAGTCCTGCCTGCCTGCTAGGGAGGGACACAGCCCCGTGCTCCTGGGGCTCTGCTCACTGCTGCAGGCACCTCTGCCCTCCACTTGCAAGTCTGGGGTTAATTTGCTGCTCATCTGTGCATGACCTGGAGCCCAGAGTCCTCTACAGTATCCTGGTTAGGTGACCAGATACTGCCATAAAATGTGCACAGCAGTGGGGGGCATGGAAAGCACGGAGCCAAAATAAGGAAACACAGAGCCAAAATAAAGAAACACCAGGATGTGACAGCAACGAGGCCCTAACCAAACACCACACCAGGAACCGGGGGTGCAGTGTAGCAAAAGACCTTTCCAGCCCATGGCAAGATTTGTATCAAACATGTGTAGCCAGGCCAAATATTTTAAAAGTACAAATGTAAGGTTCTTGTCTTTAAACACACATCTTACATGTAGGAAAATTCCTTTCCCTAAAGCCTGCAATGAGATCCCAAGATGAAAATCAAGGCACTTCAAAAAAAACAGTGTCCTCAAGCATCTCTTAGTTGTATATTTAATTCAGTATCCAAAGTTTTGAAGGGAGGTTTGATTCCTAACTAGTGATATTTCCATCAAAATAAAGTGTGTTACTTAAGACGTTTTTCCCTGCAGCACCAAAGTATGTTTTACTGACATTTTTAAAGCATTCACATAAAAATGACTTTTTTGTTCCCTCATATTTATAAATAAACAGTATCCCCGTATTTCAGCATTATTAATGTAACACAATCAAAAGCAGGTCAAACCCAAGCCCTACTGCCATTAAAACTTTACATTAAATACTTGTTTTCAGACAAATCAGCTCAGAATAACACTGGCAAAGAAACATTCCAGCAATATTACTCCTGGATATTTTTTATTTAGATATTACTTCTACCTGTCAGGGATTTCAAGTACTGTTATTCACATTCCATTCTGCTGTTCTGACAAAGCAATTTATGAGCTTGCCATTTAAATAATATAGAGTTTGTTGCAGACAAAGCTAAACTTGTTTCTAGTTTTCAACTGGTGATAGTTATTAAGCAGAAAATTAGTGGGGTTTTAAAAAAAATTCAATAGCTCAAGTACACTTTTTGTTATTTAAACTATTATATTTTCATTGTCCAATGAACTTTTAAAGGAATTTTAAAATTCCTCAGTTATTTTTTTTATATCACTCTCAAAAAGGCTAAGTTGGTGTTTTCTCTTCAATTGATTGTATTTATTAATATAAAACCTCTGGGATTTTATAATAGCATTAGCGAGGCAAAGACACAACATTTTAACATCGTGGTCAGCCAAAAGAAAAGCATGCAGCTCATGAATCTCTAACAGCCCCAGGCTTATACCTTCTCTACACCTGCTGCCTGGTGTCAACCAAAAACCCAACCCAGCCAAACCAGAACAGAGAATCCCTTTCCTGTGTCAAAGGCACCAATGCAGTGGTCCCTGAGGATACACTTGCTCATCCATTTTGATCTAGCGGGTGTGCTGGGGGAGCACTGCACTGTGTCATGGCAGGTGACAGCAGGGCTGTGGAGGGGCAATGTGTATTGTGGGATTAAGATGCTGAGCTGTTCCCTTTGTTAGCTCATTATTTGTGCTAGCAGCATCTCAGAGCAAGTGATGTAGAAATGCTGCATTGGACAGTGAGTGAGGACATAGAGAAGCGTATTTCCCTCTGGAATCACACACTATTCAGAAAATTAATCTTGCAGGCCTTATAATGATTAAATAAATTAATAAATAAAACACAACCCCCCAAACAAACAAGATAGCTTTCCAGGCTGGACTAAGAGGAACAGTGATAAAATTAGTTTTCTGGGCACCACAAGAATAATTTAATCATCTCCAAGCACTTGAATGAAGGTTTTTGTGGGGAAAACACTGATACTCAAGTGCTGGGAACAATAGACAGTGGTGGCTTTACAGAATACAAGATTTTGGGGAGAAAAGGAAGAAGGCTGGAAAAAAAGGCTCTTCAGGAGAAGAGATGGGCCCAGAGGGAGCCAAGAAGAAAAAAAGCAAAAGCATATAGAAGAGGCAGGGACACAGTGAAGTACCAGGAGGGCTGAGAGAAAAGGGAGATGAAGACAAGTGAGGTCAAAGAGGCAGAGAAGAAATGGACCAAAACTGTCAAAAGCACCAACACTCCTGGGGAGTGGGGAGCCAGGCTGGGGTGGTACAAGGTTAATTGGAGCTACACAATGGGAGCATTTGCAAAACCAGGGAGATCAGCTGCTCCAGAGGGCAATTCCAACACCTGGTGGATAAATGTTCTCTAAGTGGTCAGTAAGACAGGTGACTGTAACCACTGAGAGCCTTGATACCCACCAAGGCCTAATTAAATGAACTCAAGAGCACATAGCTAAATATCAGCAGGTTCTTCCCAGTAGTATGAGCAGGACTGTTTCCAAAGGAAATGGGTGAAAGTCCTAACGCTGAGGGCACTTATAAATAGCCTGTGTGAGGTTTAGAAAATGTGCTGTAAGGCATAATCCTGCCAACTGGCAAAACTATAGATCATGTGCCCAAGAAGGTCTTTCCCATATGGCTTTTTACGGTTTTGCAGTTGGTGCAGAGGTGATGAAAGGCAGAAAAAAAAGAGACACCAACACAGAAGGAGTCAGGAGCAATGGTTGTGCAAATCTGGTGCTAAAAAAAGGTAACGTAAAGCCTCAGTAAAAGAAAATCCTGATATACATGTGTTTGTACAGCTGCACATCACATCAGGGTCCTGGCCTACCCCTGTACCTGGTACTGACATTCATATCAATAGAAATTTGTACTTCAGACTGTCTTTCTTGTCTTAATTAACATTCTGTCTTTGGAAGCTTTATCTGAGAGAAGTTAGGATGAGATCCCAATTCCTTGTCTTCAAAAGAAGCCAGGAAGTCAAGCATTACAGATAAATACATTTTCCTTTGGATGCCACGAGCTGTTGGCACCCATGTGAGACTTGGCTGACATTGCTGAGCTGGGCTCCACTGTGCACATTCCTCTCTGCTTTGTACCCTGCCAGGGTTTGATACTCAAGTCAGATAGGCCATGACAGTAACCAGGTTTCCTGATTAATCTGATCTCCCAAGGGGGTTTTCAGTAAGAAAAGGGAATATTTTTGTCTTCAGAAAGGCAAAGTAGGCTGTTGCAGCAACCATCTTGCAAAAGCATCTCTCTGTCACCTCAGACAGACTCTGGCTCAAGGCAAGAGGTACACTCTGCTCTGTATGTGAAAGGGATGCACAAGGTTCCTGCTCCATTTGTGTGCATGAGCCACACCTGCACATCCTTAATTGCCCAAGCTGGGAGAAGCTGATGCAATTCCTCTCTAATTCACCACTGTAAAATTGGCAGCACGCAGAAGCAAAATACCTTGGAGAAATTCTAAATTTCCACTTGCCAAAAAGAACTTGTGCATGCAGAATCTTGGAGCAACAGAAGGAATTTTATGAGTTAGCATTTCAAATGAATGCCACAGGATTCAAAGGAAGCAGACAAGACAAAATAATTTCATTTAAAGACTTTTTTTTATAATACAAAAATTTTCTTTAAACAGATCTGACTCCTCAGACTGGCTATCACTAAATTCACAGGTTGTTCTGTTGCTTGGAAGAGAAATAAAACCTAGATTTGCTAAAAGACTCAGGGGACGTAATGAGAAAAAAATTTGGGTTTTGGAACCCCTAAGCTGAAAGAAAACGCTAGAGAGAAATATGAATATGCAGGGGAAAAAAGTATATTTAGATGAGTGGACATCTCAAAAAGGCTACCTTAGGCTAACCAAATATCCTCCCACTCCTTTGTTCTCCTTCTGGCCCTGCCAAACATATGTTTCTTCCTCCAGTTTGGCACAGATTCAGCATATTCAAATATTCTTCTCTTGCAGCATTTACAGAGAAAGGAGCAATGATGGAGGTTTGGAGAATCTGGCCCTGTGAGAGAGCATCCTGGATATCCTCTAGGAATAAATACCAGATCAGGCAGTCTTGAAGGCTGTTTCTGTCTCCCACCAGGATTACAGACAGGTGAGGAGCTGCCACGGGATGTCTTCATGGGCAGTTTTGAATGCACAGAACTGCCACTGGGGGTACTCCAGGAACTTTTCAGACTGAGCAGAAAAGCATCTGATGAGTTCCAGTCATCTGGAGCTAAGTGGGCTGTGAGTGGGGATTCTATGAAGCACAGCTCTAGGTCAGCTGTCCAAAGTCCCCTGAGATCACCTGAAAGTAAATAATCTCTCTTTGGATTTGGGATTAATTTAAATTGGTCGGTGTTTGTGCTTCTTCACTCTCAATGCTGCTGCATGTTCTTTCCTGCCTATTTGCCTCCATAAACTGATTAGGGAAAAAACCTTACAGGCCTGCTCCTAGTTTTCTAAGTAAAAATTACATCATTTATCCAATTCACCTGTCTCAGTAACATAGAGTCTAAAATGGCTGAGGGTCATGGAAGTTATTTTAAAGGTTTGTAAATGTTTCTGGTCAACTGCCATTATGTAACAACAAATGTACAGGATTATGAATGGCTGTCAAACCGTGCATTCATTTTTTAAAAGGTGAAAGACACAAGGACAAGAACTGAATACTGACAGGAGATTAATAAATTACATCTTTACCTATTTAACACAAGTTTATGACCAAAGATGTTTAACACAAGTTTATGACCAAAGATGTTTAGGGTCAACAAACAAGCCAACCAATGAGTGGTTTTCATTTTAAACATCTCTTAGGATGTACCTGGATTAAACTCACCAACATATGTGCTGCTTTTTAATTTTACTGCACTCATTCAATGTATGCCAGGGGCACTAAGCTTTGCAAAGGTATTCAGCAATGTGAGGTACTGGAATACACATGGGAATTATCAAAATCAGATCAGTGATGGTATAATCAATATAAGCTGCCGCTTTGGAAAATTCCAGGGGATATTCATGTGAATCTTGACGTATTCACTGCATGTACCTAAATTTAGGGACACTTTATTTCTAGCTGCTAGTTAAACTGACGGTGATCTTATTGGCTTCTTAAGTAATATCTTTAAAAAACAAATAAACCCAAAGCTTTGTGAAACAAGCCAGGCACATACCGAGTCACTCCTGACTTAGAGATAGGTCTATATGTATCATTATTTTCATATGCCAAAGAATCATACAAGCATGTCAAGCAAACGGCAGAAAGTATGAAAACTAACTTCAGAGATGTTCAATAATTTCACCACACAGATAAAAGCAATTCAGAACTCTGCTAAGTGAAAAAATACGAGCTGCTTCATCATGATCTGAATAAGAGTGTGACAAAGGCAATCCTGAGAAATTCTGACTGCAACTGGTAATTTCAAGCCTCTGTAAAAGGTTTGTTTTTCCAGAGGAAAAAAAAAACCTAGTTTCCTCCAAGTTATCCAAGCACACAGCAGCATTCAGATCCTCCTGTTCCTCTCCGCAAAAACAGGCAAACAGCAATGAGGCAGCTAAAAATACCATAACAGGGTCCAAAAACCACATGTTGAGTCCATCACAGTTTCTGCAACACAACTTCAGCAGCACAACCAGAGCTGCATTTTGTAAAAGCACCAATACTGAATACAGTTGTTGAAAAGGTGAGGCCACCATGACTTAAGCAACTTCTGATGAAACATCACTTGCTACACTGGCTGATGCCACCCCTCCAGGAGCCTTAACAGCAATGGGCAGATGGAAGCAGCATCATCGTTTATCTGGAATTTAAAGTTCTTAAATCACTAAATTGTTTCTCAACACTATATCTTCAAAGATTCTATATAAACAACTACACTATGGCTTTCTTCAGCTTCATGAGGCCGAGTGAATTTTATCATTTTTCTGTGGGAACTGCTCATTCTAGCCATTATTCACCAATTTAAACATGCTTTTGCCTGTTCAGTAATTTGGCAAAACAGAAATCACTACTGATTCTGGGGGTGATAGTTTTCATGAAAATTTCCTTTCCTGAGAAAAAAGTACCCCCATTCAAAGGTGTAAATCCTTCTGCTGGTGTTGCTTGGTATTTTTGGAAGTGGGAGGTGCCTCAAAACTGATTGGCATGGCCTGGTTGTGTCACCCAGAAACATACGGGTCCTTGAAGAGGAAGCTCTCGTGGTGCCGACATTCACGGCGCATTATGACAAATGCAGGCAACAACTTGTCAGAGATGGAAACGTTTGCTGGATAACAGAGATGACATAACCAGAAAGTAGGACAGCCACCCCAAAATGGAGCAAAACCGTGTTTTGGCTGGAATAGGACACGCAGGAATTTAAATGACCTGGGATTTTCCTACAAAAAAACATCTGCCTCGTCTCGAAACACACAGCGCTTTCTTTGTATTCAAGAATTTGCAAGAAAGTGTTGGAAAGTGGCTTGTATCAGGGCTAAAGTCTTACAAGAAACATTTGAGGGAGCTGAGGGTGTTCATGCTGGAGGAAAGGAGGCTCAGGGGAGACCTTATTGCTTTCTGCAGCTCCCTGGGAGGAGGTCGTAGCCAGGCGGAGATTGGTCTCTTTTCCAAGAGACAAGATGACAGGAAACAGCCTCAAGTTGAGAGCAGGGGAGACATTGAGTGGATATCACAAAACATTTATTCATGGAGTGGAATGTCTAGCACTGGACCAGATTGTCCAGGGCAGTGGTGGAGTCACTCCCTGAAAGTGTTTAATAGATGTGTAGATGAGGCACTTGGTTTAATGGGGAGCTAACAGTTGGTATCAATGATCTCCTCCAAACTAAACAATACTGTGATTTCATGATCCTATGAAAAGGAAAGAAAACACCTGAAAGGGGCTCAAATCTTTGGAATTTCCCAGTCTCTTAAGCCTGAAATAGTGTTACTTTCAGAATACTCACTGAGGCCTATTTCTAAATAAGTACCCTGGCAATCATTTAATCTCTGGCCTGCTTTTTCCAGGGAGCTGTAGAGGAGCACAGCTTTATCTGTGATGTACCTGTGCACTGAGCTCATGATCCAGGGCTGAGGGGCTCCCTGTTATCATGACTGAACCTTGACTGGGATCCTCATGCTGAGCTTAGCTCCCCTCTCCACCACAGACAATTCTCTAGCCAGGCCACCTGGTTAAAGAAGCAGCAGAAACTGCCTTGCCTGCCACCTTGCAAGCCCCACACAGCCCCAAAATGTCATAAAATAGGTTTGTGGGTCAGCTGCAGTGTGGGCTGCCAGCATATCCAGCTTAGTACTGCAGCCATGGTGGGAGAGGCCTGGCTGCACCTTTCTGCTTCTTTTAGGAGCAGCCTAAGGCAAGTTTACAAAGTAATCTCTCTTTTTTTGCTACCAGTAGTGCTTTTCTATAGAAAAAAAATTAAATAAAAAAGATCACACTGTGATTTCTAAGCTGACAGCAGGCCTTTAAGATCAGAGCACAGACATTAAATTAAATATGCTCCATCACACACAGTTCTTGTCTATTTTATAGTTCACATTAGAAAACAGTTGTCATTTCTTTATCAGATCCCTTTGGAAACTCACTTCTGTTGGACCCTGCCCTCTACTGACATGCTTCTCTTCTGAACACAATGCAGTCTCTTATATAGATGACAACCTAGATGGCACACTTAAAATGAGTCTTTTTTTAAAAGAGAGGTAAAGAAAAAAGACAGGGGGACAAAGCTTACAATTCTAGTGATTTCTATTTTCTATGTCAAATAGCTGAGAGAGGGCAAAAAGAAAAAAAATAACTAAAATTAAATATTAATAATAATCTGAAGAAAATTCATTTGGATCAATACAACCAGACCTGGTAGAAGCTGCAGTGGTAAACAAGCAGCTGTGCCCCTTTCTGCTAACCCACAGCATCAGCACACAGGGCACAAAGCAGCTCTGGAGGTGAGGGAGCAGTCCCACCCACCCCACTCTGTGCACTCTGTCCAGAACACATTGTTTTAAATGAAAAGAGAGTAAGTATTTTGATACCTGTTTTCACTTAAGGCTCTTAAAAGTAGAGACAACATCCATTAAGACTTACAGTAAATTTCTGAGGTGAAACTTCTCGTCAGAGTTTTAGGGATGAGACCAGTGGAGCTGGTGATTTGCTCATGAAGGTCTGTCCTAGGGGCAGGAGGGTGCACAGACTTTATCCTATGGCCTTTTGTTTTACAGGGTAATAACTCTTGTTACTGGGAAGGCTCAGCAGAATTAGAAGGAGATGAAACATCAGGAGAGGTGCCACGTTCTAATTTTGGAAGAAACAAGGCCCCAAACCAGGGCTGTTCCCCTGATCCAGTGCCCGGCTGCTTGTCTGAAATAGGCAGCTAATGGAAAAAGAACTACACCACAAAGAGAGTAAAAATTCCTTTAAGAAACAGAATTCATTCTTCCTAAGTCATTGCTGTAGATGTCACTGGGGTCGGTGTTTGTGCTCAAGGAATTGTGTTTCTTATGCCATAGCTGTTCCATGTTTGCAAGCACAGCCTGGAGGAAAACCCCACCGTGCTGGTTTCTCTTTCCATAGGGTTCTCAGGTTATTTATTCTAGCCAAAAGCCAGAGTTCCTGCAGGCACAGGGAACTCTTTATGCCCTCCATAAAATCATTTGACAATTCAAGGAAAACTTCCCTGAGACCGCTGTTCAGATTCCAGTGTGATTAATTATATCTAGTGGGCAATTTGCCTGAGTAAGGACTGCAGGGATTGAAAATACCTGAGCAGTCCAGCCCAGAACACTGAAATTATCCATAAGCCTCGAAATAAACATCTGGGAAAAAACCAACTGTTAATACAGATCAGCATCACCACTTGAGGGTGCTGCAGCAGTTCTTAAATATTAACTCAAAGATGTGCTGCCAGGCAGGTACTGTACACAGAGCTACACGGCAATAATTCACCTAATTACTTCCATGGAGGCACTCAGAACATTTGGAGCTAAATTAGCACAAAATACTGCTGAACAGGAGAGCTTCTTCTGAAATAGAGGTTTTAAATTCTAAAACCTTGCCTAACTAACTGCAGTCATAAAAAGGGATTCTCCTTGAAAAGAGCTGGGAAAAGGAAAAATTAAGCCGAACATGAGAGGGCTCACGATTACACAAGCACATGCATTTCCAACTTCAAGAAATTCATTACAAGTATAAATTCTCAGCTCTGCACACACATTTCCTTTGACTGTAATACAAGTGAATATTTTTCAAGGCATATCAAATTGATTTTGCTATAAACTATTATGGGATTATAGCCTCTTTGAATAGTCTTCAGTACAGGAAACACACAGAACTGGTCTCTGGGGGAAATATATTGAATAGTCAGTAAAACACAAAGCAATACCAAAATACAATAGAAAATATTTCAAAGAAGCCACAGCAACCTAAATGAAGAGCCTGTGTCAAACATAATCTAGGATACTCCTATTATGTAGAACTGCCCTTTTAAAATAATAATAAAAAAAAACCTACTTGCCTGTGAGGATATAAAAATGTGAAAAAAAGATAAATGATGAAAATGGTATTAAATCACTGTATATGTGAAAGCATAGTGACTGAAATGAGCTCTCATTTGTAAAGTTTGTCCAATTCCAGTTTTTTAATCTGCCTTTTATCAGATACTCAAGAGAGCTGGTCAGGAACTATTTCATGATACTCTTGGAAAATGCTGACCCATCTGAGTTAAAACTGCTGGTGGTAAAATAGCTAGTTTAAAAGAAAATTCCCTGTTCAAAGACACTGGTGGAGAAGGATTTATTGCTTAAGATTAGAAGATACATATCAGCCACTTTCAGCCTGAATATAACATCAATTTATACCCCAAAATAAAGTGATCTTGAAATTTGGATGAAGAATGGGAAAAAAAAATTAAAATAAATCGTTTAAGTTGAACCAAACTAATTTTACTCCTTGGTTTGGCACAGAGCAGACAATTCCAAGACCTATTACCATCCCAGCTCAGAGCAGCAAAGTTTTTGAAGCCTTGATGCCTCAGTTTTTCTCAGTTCTAACCTCCTTGCTAGGTGCCTACTAGAACACAGTATGTTCTAAGACTTTCTGCAACTATTGAAAAAGATGATGATTACCTGGACCTTGGCCTTGAAGTCAAAGAACTGCAATCAGCTGGAAGAGTAAAGAGTGGTGCAAGGCTGAATGCAATCTGTAAAGGGGAAGTGCTAGGAACAGTCCTTTGCAGTGAGAGGGAAAAGGTCTCACCCCTGTTGCACATCCTCTCCCTCAGGGCACTGTTCCACAACTGCTGCTGCTGATGGGGATGCCACCCATGATCCACGACATGCATTGCACAGGGCTGTGCTCTCAGAAGTGAGGAACTGGTCCAATTCTTGAAGAAGATTGATTTCACCCCAATGAACATCTTCCCGCAGTGTGTATGCACTCCCAAATAATGCTTGAGCCTCTCTTTCCCAGCTGAAGATGACAGAGGGAAAGCAATGAGATGAGGGTGACTGTATGAAGGGGTGAAGAGCCAGAAATTCACTCTGCAAACTGTGCTTCTTCTCTGGCCTTAGCACTCTAATAGCCCAGAGCCATTTGGCCTCTAGATTGCAATACTCAGCAACAGAAAAAGGGCAAAATCTACTGTAGGCACTTTGCAGAGAAAGGAGTAATCTTTGAGCCTGTGTAAGCCTATGTAGCAAGACACTGTTTTATTAAAGCATCCGAAGTTAGAGCCAATGTCAATATTCCCTCTATAAAAAGTGTGTCAGAAATAGGCAGACAGTCTTGACACTACGTGGGTTTTCCTACAGCCTATTCATTTCAACATTGCATTGTTCAGCCAGTTATTTTTAAATTTTCATTACTTTACAGACAGTGCCCTGATTATTCCATTGAGAATGGTATCCTTTTAAATACCTTTACAAATGCCTTTACACATGATTAACATTAGCCAAAGACCTATCTGCTTCCCTATGCCAAGGTCAGAAATACCAGATAAATATTTCCAATGAGGAAAATAAAATCAATGTATAATTTTTACAAGTTAAAGGAACTGCTGTGAGGACTTCTTTGAAAGACAAAAATAGGAAAAGAAGGTAGAGCACCATCTTGGCCTCATTTAAAATATAAGTCCATCTCACAACACAGGTGAGAGCTCCAGCCTGGCCTACATGTACAAGAAGGGTCAACAAACACACCAGAGTGATTTGGCTGTTGGATGCACAGACAGGAACTCATGATTATTGAAATGCATCTCTACTACATGGGAAACTGTGCCTCCAACAAATTTTACCAAAGTATTTACCTCCTATTAACTTCAGTCCGACCAGGATTAAATTTTGGGCAAGCTTCTCTGATTCTGTTTCACTTCCCCAGGAATAAGATTTGTGCATAACAACCTCCAGCTACCCCAGAGGGGGCTGTGAAGATTAATGGCAGGAAAGCACCTGGATTCCAAGGACAGACATTTGTCCTAGTTATGTCTATGTATGAAAAATGATCAGACTCTCTTGTCTCTCAGAAAATGGTCATGGTTACTTTAAAAGACATACTGAAGCTAAGAGTTATGAACTCAAACACCAGAATAGCTGAAATTATTAACAAGTAACATGTAACACTGTAAATGTATTTCACTGGGAAAAGGTCAGCATTAGAGATAGGAGACAGCCTTTCATATTAGAATAACTCATATCACCTTCTCTTCATCAGTCATGCATTTCCATAACTCTGCTTTCTTTCAGTCATCCTATTTAACAAAAAGGATTTATGTTTTGTGGCAAACAGCACTGTGGAAAAGCCGTATTTATTAAGTCTGCCATTGCAAAATACTTTCTAGTAGATAAGTGTTAGGAGCCCTTAGCTTTTTCAATAAATAATTTTATTATTTATTGCACAATAAATACTCCTACTTTGTATTTTGTTCAGTTTAATTATACCAGTAACATTCTGGGTAACATTTCTAATTTTCCTCCTGTAAATAACAGCTATCACAGAGGACTCATTACAGATGAGGAGCACTGACACATTAAACCACTTCGGTTTCCTACACGCAAATGTTTTTAAAACATTGAAATCTTTGGGCTGAAATATTTCTTTTAAAGGAGGATGTGGCTGTTCTGTGTCAATGCACACAGGAGAGACAGAGAACTGTGCAAACACTGAATTATGGCATCATGCAAAACTCCCCAAACTTCTCCACAGAAGCATTTCAAAACTTCTGCCCTCCTACAAGGTCTTGAGCACCGCATTTTGTGCATAGCAGGGTCAAGATCTACCATCCTTTTTTTTTCTATTTGTCTGCAGCATGCAGAGAAAGGGGACAACAAAGTGATTTCATTATTCTTGTTCCACATTCTTCCCTCACAGCCTCACTGATGAGCTGGAATACTGCTACTATTGAGATAATTAGCACAGGCAGTTAATAAGAGATTGTTAATGTTTCACTGAAACACAAATAGCAAAAGATAAATAATTCCTCCCTTAAGATCTAAACCAGAAAGGATAATTAACAGCTGGAGGGGAGGGAAAGCAAGAAGCTAGAGCACACTCCAGAATTCCAATCTGCTACCCAATTTTCGCAGAAAAACATGATTATAAACATTAAAACGTGCATTACATCATTTACACAAACATCTATCCTGCATCAACAAAACACCTGCTAAGTTCCCCACTGAGTTCAGTGACAGCAGAATTGCACCTGAAGCTGAAAATGCTTATCCTTGAAAATGGGACATCCTAATAATGTGATCATGTGGTCAACTTCTGTAAGAAATGCTGTTCAGCCTGCATGGAAATCTTTGCAAGATCAGGGCTACAGCTTTATAGTATGGTCACCTCACAAGCCAGTATCCTCTCCTTCAGCCTGTGAAGAGTTATAATCCTTCTTTCACTTCTTGCTTTCTCCAGCTCTACTATTCTCTTTCCTCTTAAAAAAAACGCTTCACTACTCAATACTTAAGAACTTCTTTTGCTCCTCTGGGACAGTGAGAAACATACAAAGCAGAATTAAGACTTAACAACCCTGTGTTTCAATTCAGAACTCCTGGAAAAAAACCAGCTGTATCTAACTCATCCTGCCTCCCATGCTACCCCAGGTAGTGCCCTACCACATTTCTCTCTAGAAGATATTTTTTTCTTGTTTCAGAGGGATTTTCCCCATAATCCTCTTCCTAGGACACAGGCAGCTCTCCCCAAGCTTATCAGCACACCACATTTTCTGCTTCCTAAGCCTCATGACAATTTGTACTTCTTCATGGCACCAACACACCCTTCTCCTGGACACAGTCCTTGCCAGACACTGCCAGACAGTCAGTTCCTAAGTCTGTGCCACTCTTGCTCCCTCTGAGCTGAAATGCAGAAAAAAGTCACCCACTGTACTGGGACAAGCCACCTCCAAATCTGTGCTCTTAAAAGGAGATGGTCTGTACCACAATATCCATTTCAAAACCACTGCATTTCAAGGTTGAGCTTTTCAGGTGTTTTGAGTATGTGGTTGCCTGATTCCAATTATGCACTGATGGTGCTGTATGTAAAAAAAATACTGCCCATCAGAGTCTGCCATTTGTATATCCCTTCCAGAGCTCTGCCAAGCACCGGGGCATAGCAGAGGAAGACATTTGTACTTGACCCTTACACACAGCAATTCTCATTTGCCATGTATCAGTAAAAGTCCCCTTCCTTCTCTTGGGGACTCTACTCCTTTAGGCAGCAGACGAGCAGGTTTTGTAGCTGACAGCAGGCAACACCCCTCTCTCACTTTCCTCACCCAAACAGAACCATAAGTTCCTGCTTCCAGGCTGCCTGCACACGGGATGGCCAGAGGGCTCTGCCATGCAGGGCAGCACACCATGGAAGGCAGGACCACAGAAGCAGTGTTTCCATGCCCAGACACTTTCCTGTTTCTGGGATTACTGGTAGGCTGAGGAAGTGTCTAATGAATCACACCCATTTCTTAAAATCATCAGACTAAATCATTCAGATGTTTTCTGGCTGCAGCACTACGGAAGGACAGTTCTGGAGGAAAAGACAGTTTAGTAAAAACAGAATGGAAATGTTTCATGTGCTGTGGCAACCTGTTTGTTTACTTAGATTTAAAAGAAGTCACAAATCTTCCTCTCCATGGGCCTCAGTGTCCTCTCATTAACTACTCAGTGGAATTTCAACAGCTTTGAAGCCATCAGTTTCACAGACACCCAGGCAGCAAACCACTTTGGAGCTATCACTTGCTTCAGTGCAGGTAGAAATCCACTCTGCCTTTTTCAGCATACTCCAATTCTTTAAATATGTGTTATTTCAGTTCTTTGAACAAAATCTCATTCCAGAGTCCTGGAGAACATTCTTCTAATTGCCTTAGCTTTTAATGGGCACACAGGTCAGGCACCCTTCTGATCTCAGCTTGATGATGCAAGCTTGATCCTTGTGCTGGACAAGCTCCTGGCACAATAGATCATAGTTGGCACCTTGTGCACCATCCATGACCTCAAAATGGCCAGTGGAGATCCTGGGCTGGCCATGCCAGGCAAAATGTTTTCCTCAGAAGGAGTCTTGCATCTCCGTAGCTGACCTGTGACAGCAGGACAGTAATCTGTTCATACCTGACCAGGCATGGACAAGGCAGCTGAAAAGAAAGGTCAACTGGCACTGCCCATAGGAGCTTAGATGCAATTCCTTCTTTCTAAGGCACAGAAAATACCTGCCTCCCCATCCTACCCTCAAGACTTCCATATTGCTGTAGATGGAGTTCAGGCAGTTCACTTTAAGCCACACCAAGACATGACTGGAGAGAATCTAACTTCCAGCACTCCAGATTCACTTTGAAAATGCTCCAAAATACCTCAGGGCTAGTATAGAGATACCCTAGGGCAGATAAACACATAGATACAAGGCACTGGTGTGGCAAATTTTTGAGCCTCAGTCTAGGCTGGAGACATACAGGGCTTCCAAACTCTCAACAGTCTAAAGCTGAACTCAGACCTGATCCAAATTCCACTAAGAGTCTTTTCACAGGATCCAAATGTTAGGCCTGTGTGTACTGAAAGAAGAACTGAATTCTCCCAAGAGCAGCAAATTAAATCCAGATAGGTACTGGCTGGGGGAGTAGAAAATTTATAAGATATTATGTTCATCCCTGGTATTATTTATAGCTAGAGAAACAGGCTTCTTGTTTATTTGTAAAGAAAGTACAGCCACAGCATGCTGTCTAAATAAGGAGTTTTTGGATCTTTTAGTAAGCTTTTCTATTTATACAATTGGGCAATATTTCACTCTCCTCCTACACTCTGAATTTTACCTGTGATGCCCTTGTCTATACACATCTTCCATGACTCTGGCAGAAATGGGTACCACAGACATTTCAAAGCACCACCAGTCATTTCACAAGTGTACTACAATGCAGTAAAATATACAGCATATTGCAACTACAAAATACATTTTAATCCTTCCAAAATCTACTTTTGTTGATGACCCATAAAAGGGAGAAGTTCAAAATACTATTTCGTTGCTTATCTTCCCTGCCTAGGCTCCAACATTACAAGCTGAGGAATGTTATGAGTCTGAATGAACCGACCACCTGCA
Source organism: Chaetops frenatus (assembly GCA_013400775.1). Lineage (NCBI taxonomy): Eukaryota > Metazoa > Chordata > Aves > Passeriformes > Picathartidae > Chaetops > Chaetops frenatus. Next base: position 1,538,505 of record VZTR01014615.1, on the reverse strand, counting down.
ACAACCAAATTTCTTTCTAGTATTTGAACAGCAAATATGCACAGGAATTGCAATAATCTTCTATATATGTCAAAAGGGCAGAATAATCCTTAAATTCAGTGGTCTATTCATATAATTGCTGGAGGACTCTGCAATGCAGGCCAGAAACTTAATAAAAGTGGGCACTGTTCTTTTAAAGCTGGAGTAACATTGGTTTCCATTTAGAAAAGCAATGCAAAAAACTAATGCAGCACAAAAAGCGTTGCATGACAGCAATTTTTGATACCACTCGCTTTTGCAAACCACTGCAGATTTCCTTCCTATTTCTTACTGTCTCAAACCAGAGCAGCAACCTTTGCTTTCTTAAATTATCACAATGACTTAATGCAGGCATTTTACATCCACCATCACCATGATTAATGGAAATAGATTTGTCCCCACTGCTTAATGTTAAACAGCTGAGGTCAGGTTATATGCTAATTTAAACTTCAGATAATCCTCCTGGCGTCAGTGGGATCACGTATGGCACAGAACATTGCTCCAGTTGCATTTCTGTCTCCTGAAGCCTTCCACTGCATCTTAACAAAAATTTTGGTGGGGTTCTAATGTGTACAGAGCAATGAGAGTCATCCACAGCAGATGGTATTTTACACGGCTGCTCGCAGATGGCAGCACTGGGATTTGCCAGTCACAAAAAAAGGACCCCAAAACTGGCCTAAAAGCAGACCATAAAAGCAGGACATAAAAAAAAGTACCCAACACATATTTTTGTGGAGCAGAATTAGTGAAGCAAACTTCTCCAACTAGAAAAATGTAATGGTTAAATCCTCTAGTGTCTAATAGAGGTATCAGCTCCAGCCGGAATTTGTCCTGCAGGTGTGCATTTTATAACAGCTCTTCTTTTAGAAGGCCTCTAGTGCTTGATAAGACAAAAAATTGCATAGCAGCCTCCCTTTAAAGTTCTATGAATTGTGTCTTTTCATACCAAACTACTTATTTTTAAAGAAAATTGTAGCAATATAGAGTTCTACCCTCACTCTGCTTTGCCAGAGTTGGTTATAAAATTACTGAAATAGGCAAAATCAGACAGAAAGACGTCAAATATAACTCTGGGTGCCTCACCTTCTTTGGAAACTTCTTTGGAAAAGGAGCAAATGAGAGAGTATTAGAAAAGTATTACCATCTACAGCTGGGGTCTTCAGACAATGAAATTAAGCATACTTAAAATTACAAGCTCTGAAATCACACTCTGGGAGGTTATCCCCCTCTCCACTGGCTGTACAGATTGAGCTTCCTTTCTAAGATATCCAAACTGACTGCTGAGGATGAATAAGACCAAAAACTCTGTAGATCTAGTGGATACCCCAAAACATTCCCTGAATGAAACCAGGGAGCTTCCTTTGTCAAGCTTGAATAGCCCCTGGATGTGAGACATCCTGTGAGCAGCCCCACTGAAGTTCATTCTTAGGGACTTCTAGGGAGAGAAGCAACTGCATTGTTAATACTGAAACAGACCTGGCACAAAAAAAAAAAAAAGGAGTGGCAAAATTGCAAAAGTTCAGAGCTTTTGTGAGACGGTTCTCATATGGATATGGCACATCCTCTGGGATATTTGTGGATATTGAGATGGGTTGTGATATGAGTACTGTTTCAGCAAGAGAAAGATGCTGCATTTGGCCAAAAAGCCTGCTTCACCTATCAGTTCAGTGTTGCACAACTGCAACACATCTACAGAAAAATCTTCACCACTACTGCACCTGTCGCTACTGAAAGGCCATCTGGGACCACTTCCACTTTATTTCTGGTAATGCTCCATCCCAAGCTCAGCTGCAGCCACTGGGGTTCTGTTCTGACATCTGCAGGATAACTGGTAGGCAAGGACTGCATGCACTCCCTGAAATGTCTCAGCAACCTTATAAAATAACTGAGCACGGCTAAGGAAGTAGCAAAAGATGCAGAGTTAGAATTAGTGAAAAAAAATAGAGTTTTATTATTTATATTCCAGCAGCACACAGGAACCACAACTGGGATCTGAGTGTCAGTGTGCCAGGCAACACATAAATACACAGAGAAAGCCAATTCTGGCTCTGAAGAGCTTACAGTCTTCAGAAGCAAGAGAGGTGGGAGGTGAGAAAAGAAACAGAGAGAACTAATATAAACACATCAAAAGCAGTCACAGAGCCAGGAGTAAAAGTCTCTGTTTCCAGGCTCTGAAGCCTCTCCTCTGTCCAGCCTGTCATGCTGCCTGCTAATCACAAGTTTGACATCTTTAATACGTTCACTTTCCACAAGATCTCTGCAAGCCAAGCTGTGGGGAGCTCCAAGCAGAAAGCAGGCTGAATCACATCTCCAGAAACAAAAATGATCAGTTTATTCTGCTATAACTCTTCATGAATCCACAATAGGTTATTGCTCCTTTGTCCTTTACTTCTCTTTTACTGTCTTATTTTTTTTTTCCTAAGTAGGTCACCTCATCTCCTGAAGTATGAAGCCGTAAGACTATGAAAACATAAAGGAGATTTATTTCTTTTTTTTGTGCACGATCTTCTCCACTGAAAGAACTATGGGAATGACTACAAGGTTCATCATCAACTTCCAAGAATAGACAAATGTCTTTGTTAGGCTTCTGTGGCAAATCTCAAACACAGGCAGGATGAAACCCTCAGTGAAGGCAGAACTCTTGCCATTAAGTTGTTCACTAAAACACTTGAGCACGGTCCAAGGGTGATAAAAGGTCAGAGAATAATTTCATTTGACAATTTTAATTTGCTAGACTTAACATAAGGCCATTAATGTGGGGGTATTTTTACCTCCCCATCTCAGACCTCTCTGCTCCTAGATACACATTTATATTAGATTTATGATTTACAAGCACCATGATAGATTGCCCTTTGCTAGCCTCTTAGAGGGCTCTCAGTCACAATGATTCTTCACATATGATGCTTAAATATATTTTATTAAGTTGATCTCGAGAAAATAAAATCTCCAACAACTTAAACCCTGGACATGTCTAATATGCGAGCTTTTCATGGAATAAAACAAAGCCCTTCCTTTTGCCCCCTCAGTTTTCTTATATTGCATCTTTTTTAAACTGATTTCTGTTTGTACTGATTCTAGAGGTCTCAGTTCACACCATCAAAAAATTATGTTACCAACAACAGATGCTTGTTCTTGGGAAAGACCTCCACATTAAAGAAGGTAAGATTGGAGAAACCCACAGAGCAGAGCCTGAATTCAGGCTGTCTGTAGTGAAGGAAAAGCTTGTGGCTATTTTATTAAGAGGTGGATGCCAATGCTGCACTTCCAGAGCTATTTATGAATGTACCAGACAGCACACACAAGCTCACATGTGCAGATAAACACAAAATGTTCACCAGAGTCATGAAGGACCTTGATTCACCAGTGGCCTTTTAAACAAACACACAGAAATGCTGACATTTCCAATCTTATGGAAGATGCTTCTGACAATCAATTAATGATATATGTCTTTTAAAAATGAATGATATGACCCCATATTCCAAGCTTCTCTGCAACAGGCAGACTCTTTTTGTTATATAAGAAATAAAATTATGTGGAATAGGAAAATCTCTTTAGGAGATTAAAACAGAAAAGAGCACATTTAGGATCTGTATTTCTTAAGGTGTTCTTATCTCAAATTTTCACTTAATTTAAAGCCTACTAGCTTCCCTCAGGATCAAGAACTGTTAAGATCCAATACCTTTCTAAGGAACTAGCCACAAGTCCCTGGACCCTGGCATAATCAGAAATACCATCTACATTCCTCTGCATCTACCCACTCACTTCTTGTGGATACACTTCCCAACTAAAAGCAGCCCTTTTTTTTGGGCATCGTTTATCAATGGTTCTTCCTTACTTTTGGCAAAGCAGAGAACACAAAGCAAGAACATTCAAAGCAAGAAAGCTGCTATGTGCAAATAAATCAAGGAAGTTCACAAGAGGAATTAGGTATCTATGCTGATATCTGATTCCAATGCAATCAAAGGCAACTATACTAATGTAGTGTCTGCTGACCTACAGCTTTCATTAGATTCACAGGAAAATTTAAGCTCTTAAAAACACTTGTTAATAATGCCAGATGACACAGTTATGCAATTATCTGGTCCATTAGTTTTGCAGTTTACAGCCACTCACAGGCAGCTTTCTCACACTCCGAAAACTTTGATGAAAAAAAACTATTTACAACAGAATAGCTGATAACACAGTGCTGATACCAGAAACTCTTCTGAAGTCCCTACTTCAGCTGTATCCAGGGCTGGAACAGAGATCTCTTCTGAGGATTAGGAGAAAAGTGTATGTGAGAATTCCTATTGCCTCTGGTGACTGTCAGTTCAGGTTCCTCACCTGTGCGGAGTCTTTGAAGCCACGACATTTGAAAAAACAGTTTTCACATGACTTAGCTGTTACAACTTGCTCCAGGAAAACTGTGAGCAGAATCACTAAGAAAGGAAACACCAAGCAACTACTAAAACATGAGACTTCATTTGACCTACAAGAGCAGTGGGCTTGATAGTGCTCCATCCATTAGTATTACTGGCCAAGGCTGCTCAATAAAGGTTTTACAATGAAAGCATAACAACCACAGCAGGCATAATTCTTAGTGTTCCTGTGGACAATGGCTAAATCAATACTGAGCACCAGCCTCAGAGTTTCCAGATAGCAACACGGTAAGTCTTCCTTCTTCATATAACTTCACTAACAGCATGCAGTAAACCATTCAGCAGGCAAGAAAAAATCCTGCATTTCAACACAACAGCATAAATTTTCCCCTTCTAGATTGTCCTCTGCTCTGGAAACAGGACAGATAAGCCAGGGTGAAGGGTTCTACCTGGACATGCATTCACTTCTATGGACTTGCTCCTGCATGGTAAAACTTCTCCTTCATGATATTTAGATGAACACAGCTATTATCTCCAATGAATTGCCCATTTTCAACCTGCATCTTCAATTATGTCTGTAAGGACACACAAATAAAACCCAGCAGTGACAGAAAAGGCTCTCAAGCCAATGCTGTCTCCGACTTTCCTTAGAAACAAAGCATGGAGCCCTCAGTTAACTCACTGCTTCCTAATCATCCGAGCTCTTGGCCATGCTGTACCCTCATTGTACCAGCTGAGCTTTATTTCACACCTTTAACCTCCTACAATTTAAATATTTATAGCTAAGCTCATTACATAAGCTTCCTTTATAAGTAATAACCACTGTAGGTCAGGAGTCATTTGATCTATTTCAGCACCTATTTCACAGCGATGAGCTCTGTGCAAGCCTTGCCAAGAGCACTCACTGGATCGCCACAAATTTCAGGAGGAAACTGGGATGACCAGCTAAGATGCAATATGCCCACCCCTCCTACATCTACATTCCATCAGGAATCCTGAATCAGTCATGAATTAATCCTGCCCTGTGTCTGTCAGTCTCCTAAGTGGGCTGTAACACTGATCTCACATAAAAGTACTGTGAAGAAAAACCCCTTAAAGGCTGTTCCATGTAGCTACAGAGGCAGTGAGGTCAGAGAAGGACAAGGCAGAGCTGAGACTGAGTGTCCCTCAATAGCCACAAGTTCTCACACCATCCTGGAGAGAATTTACCAAGGTAAGGGGAGATTTCCAGCCTTAAGACACAGCAAAAGAAACACCACAGCTACTAAACGAGATATGCTTGGGGTGGAATCCAAATTCAGTCTATCCAGTACTCTCTGTGAAACATTTCTATGTGTATTAAAGAATTTTCAAGTATGCCAATATCAAAATAAACCAAGTATGGTTTCTTAATTGCATGTATAATCACTTCTGTAGTATATATGTAAATGCCATAAATAAAGGCACTGAAAACACATAAGAATATGAACAAATATACATTTTAAATGTCTGCAAAACTTCACGCTACCTAGGATACCTGGCCTCAGTTCCATATCTGACTTGAGAGCACAAATGCCTTTGATTTTCAACCATTAACTCTTTTGTGACACTGGGATGTGCAGGCCAATTAACTTGAGGGTGGTGAAAACTGCAAATATCCCTATAGAACAGTCTGAATTATGTATGAAGTTACTCATCAGTGAATGTAAAAGGAAAACCAAACAGAGCCAGCCCCAGCCACAAAGGTGATGGAGAGGACAGGGTAATACCACAATCAACTTCTTTCACAGGAAGAGAACTATTTTCTAGTTAAATCCTCTTTCACAGAGGATTAAGCCACTATGAAAAAAACTAAAAAAAAATAAGAACAGTGTCTGCATAACAATTCCAAAACTGCACCATCTGTAGACAAGCATCAGAGTACTTAAAATCCCACTGGCAGACCACTGAAAAACCAGTTTGGCAGTGCTGCTATACCCAGAATCAAGTGTAAGGAGAAGCCAAGATTAAATCTATAGAGATACTCAGATGTGGAGTCTCTCTTCTGTCAAATGTGGATAAATCCCCACGCTTCAGAGCCCAGTGGAAGAGAAGAACCATGCAGACAGGCTGCAGCTGGAGAGCACACATCCTCTGGGGTCACAGCACAGGGGAGAAACCACGTGTGTTTCAAATGCAAGATGCACAAGCCAAGGGGACTCGAGAGTGTGAGGTGGCAGCCAAATGTGTGATCTTATACTTCATGCATGAGACTCGTCAGGCCTGCCTACAGCCTTACAAAAACACTCACAAACCAATTTCAGCCAGCTGGTTTGTATTTTCATTGTATTTCCTAGGGGCAGAAAACAGAGTCTGCCCACAAACTGCATTTGTATTCTCCTCGTGTAAATTTTACTTTTCAGCACAGCTATGATGGGTTTAATTTCACCTTGATTTCTTTGGAGGGTAAAAGCATTAGAGAAAAAATAAATTTCTTCTGCTTTGCCTTCAGCCTGAGAATGACAGCAACATTCTCCCCATGAAGAAACTGGTAATGCTGCAGTGATTTTTATCACTAGCACTCGGATCTCCTGGATGTTAATAGATGTTTGGAAAATGCTGTAGTATCTCTTTATTTATGAAACATAACTGGGTATAATTCTGCAAAGTGATGAATTCCTCTGTATCAGGAGCTGAGTAGAACACTTGTCTTAACTCTGCAGTTTACACTAATAGACCACTAAAGTTTCGCTTGGAAAGGGGATCATAACACCCCAGATCAGGCAGAACTACATCACGGAATCAGCATCTACTTTGTCATGACAAGGGCACCACTGCACTCCCCCTACCTGCTGCAAAGTCAAAAAATGTGGATGCCCCAGATGTAAATGCATCCAGATCATTACAGGGACCAGGTGTGTCTGATTTTGGAAAAAGGTGACCAGCACATTATAGTATTAGTCAACATCAGGGTGTCAAAATTCAGACAGATTTTAAGATGGAGAAATAAAAATAAATAATACAATAAGGGCAAGAAACTGCATTTCAATGAGAATAATGAGATACACAAACCTCAGGACTGAGGAATTTACAGATGGATGGAAGTTCTGGAGGAAAGAACTTTCTACTAAACCGGTTCTTAAATTTGGTACGAGACAATAACCCCACTCCTTTGGGAAGTGCAAATACTATGATGCAGCCAGTGAAAGAGATAAGTGCTTTAAATACACTTCCAGTAAGATTTTTACTAAACTTATCATTTAGGGTTCTGTGCACATTTTGGGACACGAAATTCTGATCAGTTTGGAGAGAGTATGGAGAACAACAAGGAGGAACATGCAGAGGGAAAAGTAACTGAGGGGTAAAGGAAAAGCCCCAACAGCTTTGTAATAGCTGGTTATGGAGGAAGAGGAAAAAATTGCTGTGTCTGTGGTGGACAGCACAGAGAGCACAAGAAGATAAGAGGGGGAAAAGATTCCTAAGGATTCTGTAACATCACCCAGGAAGGGTGTGAAACCTACCTCATTAGAATTTTTGAAACTAATATTAGACACATCCCAAGAGTGACTAAGGCAGCATGATCCTGGATTGCAGCTGAGCAATGAACGAAGTAAAACTTTATATTTCCCTTCAGCTCTAGATTTCCTTTTCTCATGTCAGTTTTGGTGAGCTTTGTTTCTTGGCAGGATGTCCACACTCTAGCTTTCAAATGCTGGCAGGAGATTGCAGGGTGTAAGCTTACATAAAAAAAATCTTTCTATTCTGTGGAAACTATGCACACTCAAAATGATAAAATTCCACAAAAAAAAGTTTCAGAGCTTTCAAACCATCATGTGTCAGAGTAGGTATTTTAAAGATGATTTTCATTATACTACATATTTCTCACTTGATTATAATACGATTCTATTCCAATTTTAATAGTCATCACTTTTACTGACTTCAACAGCACTATTTCTCTTGTTTTCACATGCACTACATTAAATGAGGGTAGACCCAGCCCTAATGAGTAAAATGGATTTAGCATTACACAGTTTCAACATTCTGGGTATTTTTTGCCATTTACTGTCCTCAAGGTTTCCTTTATATCTGTAAATTGTCTCTTTGATAGCAGTGGCAGGGATGTATTTGTGTAAGACAGTGTTTGCTTCCATAAGCACAGGAAGACAGATGAACCCCTGCAGAACTCTGCAGCTGGGGCGAGATTGATCTGTAACTCAATCCAGCAGTTTTTAAATACAGGTAACATGAAAAGCTCTCCAGCAAGCTGCTGAATGCAGCAGTCTGTCTAAAAACAATACAAGAAGTGACTGAGCAGATTTATCTCATTGTAACAAAAGTCTCACCGAATAAGACAAGCTTCCTCAAAAGGCTGGGTTTTTAACTCACTTTCTGTGTCTGCAGCCCCTGGTAAGCTGCATTTGTGAGTTTATGAATGCAGCAGCATGCAGTAAGGAATACTGAGAATCTGGTGCTCCTTTTAGATCTCAGTCCACCTGTGGACAAAAGCTCTAATAATGGTCAACAGTTCACACATCAGCTGGACCTGAGAGAACACTCAGAATTACCACAACAATAAGTGTAGCAATCTAAGGGTAGCAACCTAAGTGTTAAACCTACAGTTTAACTAAACTGTAAATACTCTTAAACTCCATTCTATTAAGTGTTCTAAAACCACATTCAATATCACGGCTCTGGCGACCTCCAGCAGTGCCACATCATTGCTCCAGTGGGCATCTTCCACACACAAATTTCATTTTATCAGACATAAAGTTTCTCCAGCTTCACAGCGTCACACTGGAACTTGTAAGGTCTGAACAGCAAACTAATGAATGAGAACTTGCCTCTTTTCATCCTGGAGTACTCCCTGAAGGAGTGTATACCTAAAACAGGGGCATACCAATTCAGTATCAAGAACTGGACTGGCAAAGGTAATTTGAGAACTATCCTTCATAGAGGCACTCCAAGAGTAAAATAGTCCTTACATCCAAGAAGATACTGAATCTCTAAAGGCTCTAGGAAAGTCACAGTAGGTAATTTCTAATTTGTTATTCTCAAAACACAACTGTCTTTTAAAGAACCAAAATGGTAAAGTGTCCAAATCTCATTTGAGTAAAATCTAGTTTAGGTCCCCTTCCAAAATCTGTTTTACCGAGGAAGATAACTGGCAAACTGGAGGTTTTTAGGGAGCCAGAAGACATAAAGTTATCTCATGACCCTTTTTTTATTTTCTAAAGTCTTCCATGAAAGTTGAACCTGAGGAAATCCACAGAGCTGATAATCACCACAATTATCTTCCTTTCCAAGTAAAAATAGATAAGGTAGAAGAGTTTTTCAGGTGGAAAAGTTTCATTACTTTCACAGCAAAGAAATTCTGCCTACTTAACCACACTTCTAACACCTTTCTCATAAGAGAAGTCATCGTGGTGACTTTTGTGAAGGAGAATTTCTGATTTCTGCATATGATACAAGCAGAAGATCCTAGAATCCTGGATAAGACATAAAAAGAAAGTGCCTAAGATGGAGGTAAGCCCATAAAACCCAGCAGTTGAAAACCAATGTCAAATCCAGAGCTGGGGTTAACTGAGGATGCCTTGAACATTGTGTGGATCATCAATCAAGATAAGCACTCCGAAGGAAATGCTCCATCTCTGCTCCCTATGAAAGAGCTCCCGCTGCTCCTCAGGCAGAGCACCGTTGCTGGGAAGGCATTTCGGGAGAGAGCTGTTCTCTTGATTGTGCAGACTGCCAACAGCTCAGAGCATCTCTAACAAGCCACTCACAGAAGAAATCTTGAGCATTGTCCTGTCTCAAATCAATGGTAATCCTCCAGGTCAGGGGTCAAGCCCTTTGGCAATTAGCAGAATAAATTAGTTTGTTAATCACCTTGGAGGAACAAGTACCTAATCAATAGGGAGGTGCTGTGATACGTGACTAAAGCTATTCACATAACCACATAGCTGGAATGTCCTGGTTTTGAATGACATTTCCTACCCAAAATAGCCTGGAGGAAGAGAAGTGCTGTTGACAAATGGGAGCTGAGTGAAGCTGTTTGGGAATGCAGGAACGGTGTGTTGCCTTAAGCAGTTTAGGTGAATCAGTGTGTATTGCAAAACTACATCTCTGAAACTATTTCAAAGTTAAGAGTTGCAAGAAGCTGTTCAGGAAATAATGTGAAAAACACATCTGGTGGCATCAATCAGAAATTCATAACACTTCCACTGCATAGCAAATCGGGAAAAACTGCACAGAACTGAAACTAGGAGAGTAAAGCCATGGAAAAATCAAATCAACTGAGAAAATAAAACTGCCCACTGACTATGTGTGGGAACTAGAGGTCCCCTTAGCATCAGTGCATGCTTTGCTTTGGTAGGCATTCACCATTTCTTAGCACTAATAAAACTGTGTCCTGAGTGCAGCAATCAATGTATGCTCAGTATTTTCCAAACAGCAGACCTGGAGTTTTCTTCTATTTTAAAATGAAAGGTCACAATTCATACAGCTTTTTTTTATCTGGATCTTTCTCTGACATAACCTTTAGTAACTCTGGTGCCATCCAGAAGGACCTTGACAGGATTGAGTGGGCCTGTGCAGACCTCATGAAGGGCAAGTGCAAGGTCCTGCACAGAGACTGTGATTGGATTGAGAGTGACAAGAAAAGTTGGGCATGACCCAGTAATGTGTGCTCACAGCCCAGAAATCCAACCACATCCTGGGCTGAGTGGCCAGAAGCAGAGTCAGGACATCGAGGGAGAGGATTCTCCCCCTCTATTCTGCCCCGGTGAGACTCCACCTGGAGCACTGTAGAGTCAGAGCTGTTAAAATCTGGGGTCAGACCTGTTAAAGTGGGTCCAGAGGTGAGGTCAGAGGGCTGAAATCCCTCTCTAGAAAGACAGGCTGAAAGGGTTGTTCACCCTGGAGAAGAGGAAGTTACAGGAAGACTTTCCTGAAACCTTTCAATACTTACAGAGAGGGGGCTTATAAGAAAGGGAGACTCTTCACCAAAATCTGTAGTGACAAAACAAGGGGCAATGGTTTCAAACTGAAAGAGGGTAGGTTTAGATTGGGCATTGGGAAGAAATTTTTTACAATAAGAGTGTTGAGACACTGGAACAGGATGTCCAGAGAAGCTGTGGGTGCCCCATCCCTGGAAGTGTTCAAGCTCAGGTTGGATGGGTCTTTGAGCAACCTGATCCTGGGAAAGATTGCCCTGCCTATGGAGTGGGGTTTGGGCTACATCATCTTTATAGGTTCCTGCCAACCCAAACCATTCCACGACCCTATGAACTTTCAGTGCTTCCCAAGCAGCCCTAATCACATTCAGTTCTGGGCAATTTTCCTATGAAAGTCAGAAAAAAACCACAATGATCCTAGACAGCTTCTGTGAAGCAAAAGCAAACAGTTTATGCAAGGGAACTATGGAGTATCACACAAAATGGATCACATATACTCTCTTACCAAGAGCTTTTTAGAGAGCCCAATGTCTTCTTCTTAAGTGCCTCAATTACAAAAGCCAAGGTTTTCATCAAGTTTTTGTTTCCCCTCTCTATCAAGACTGTTCTTTCTACCATTTCCAAATTACTTATCAAAGTTTCTTAAATAAGGAACCTCAGTCAAAACCCCAAGTCCTTGTTTTATCCAATCAGCACTTTGATAAGATTTCAAGATCTTTATCTGTATTGTTTATCTGTCTTAGGCATCTCTAGGATTATTGACTTGACTTCCTCCAGGAGGTCAAAATAATTCTCTGGCATAATGAACAAATAGGAACAANAAAAAAAAAAAGGAAAAAACCTTCCAGATTTCTCCTTCCTCACCAGACTCACCAGATTATTTGAGCCACTGTCATATGCTGGGGCCCAGTACAATCACAGAACAGAAAAATGCTCAGGAAGCATTCCAGTCTTATGTAAGTTAAGAGGCAATACACTCTGCAAGTAAAATTTGCCAGCCAAACTAGAACAGAAGCTCTACCAGGTCCCCTGTGGACTTGTGTTGCACAGAAGCTCTGATTAGATTATCATAATGATCTGATTTAGGCCACAAAATCTATTATTCTGAACCAGCACATTATCAGAGATAATTTTGTAAACTGATGTCAACATTAGAGAAACTCAGATTACTACTCGATCAATACTTGGAGCATTGAAATAAATTCCTTGGAGTCCTTATGTGTATCTAGTGCACCAGTAACAGACTGCAGTATTTGCAGAACTCAGGGCAAGTATCAAGTCTATTTGCTTAGTCAAACAAGAGTCCTCTGAATTTCTGTGAAGTTTCTCTGGCCTAACTGACATAAGCTAAGAGTTGGTCTTAAAAATCTTCCTGCTTTTATTAATGAATCCAAGGAAAAAACTCCAGGATGTATTGACAGGACCAACCTTCCCCAACCTCCTCCTATGCAGCAGCAGATTTTTCAATAGCTTTTCAAAGAACTAGAAAATCTGCTTTGGAAATAAATCAGTAAACTTCCCAGCTGGCAAGGCACCAGCTTTCCCTGATGCATTCCTGTTATCAGCTAATTTAATGATGTAATTTAATCTTCCTCTGGGCTTCATTCTTAGACATCCTAAATGCACACATACATCTACAAGGATCCTTACCATGGACATACAATCTTTGACAATCTCTTTTGACTCACTCCATCACATCAGGCTTGGAAGCAAAGTGAGGGTGAGGAATACCCTGCACAGCTCTGGCTTTTTGGCCAAAGTCTCCATCAATTAAAGAGTCATTAAAGAAGAGCCACCTACTGAAAATCAAACATATACTAGTGGAAAAGCAGAAGATAAAGCTCCTTCCCCTTCTCATCAGTACACAGGAGCAGTAAAAATCAGGCAATTAGTCAAAGGCCAACAGCCTGCACTCAGCACATTCACTGGCACAGCATCTGGACACCCCTCCCAGCCCAGCACAAGCTGCAGAGCCCAGCCCCAGCAGCTCTTCACTGCAAAAGGACAAAGGCCAGCAGCCACAGGGCAGCCAGCACTGCTTTAAAACAAGCCATTAAACCAACCTCCATTTCTAAAACAGCCTATGTTGCTCTGGATACTTCTGGCTAACTGAGTTATCTGGGGGAGGGGGGGGGGAATCCAGAAATTCTTCTGAATTTCTTGCCCAAATATATATAGCCTGAAACATGTAAGATCAGTGCATAATGAATTCCTAATTCTGAAGTGGCATCTTCAGCTCCTCAACCACAGTGAGCACCAGAGCAGAAAACACGTCTGAATTAGGCTGATTCCTCTCAGCAGACATGGTTAACTCACTCACTGATGAATATATTGGAGGAAAATACTCTGCAAAAAAATTACAGCACTTAAGATGGTTTGATACACATCAATTTTCCAACCCAAAACATCTAAGAGGGTGGGTTCTTTTGAGATTTTACCATAGAGAAAAACAAGATCATAAAATTGGGGCTGTTCAACTCGGAGAAGGGAAAGTTGCATTTAGACCTCATCACAACCTTCCAGTATTCTAAGATTTTGCAATTGTATCCAGAGAGATGAAACTTCTTTTGCCCCTAAGCAAAGTGACCAAAATTTATGGAGGTGTTCTTTAAGGAAGTATATATTTAAGTTTCCTTAATTTTTTTTTCATTGACTTGCTACAGGACACAGGTTTATGAAGCAATCTGATGGAGGAATCAGTTTTAAGGTGACCTGGGAGCCAAACCAGGAATAACTCCTTAAAATTGTATCTTTGCCGAGCGGTAGCAATTGGTGTGACAGATACAGCCAACAGAAGGCAACAGACACACAGCTGCTGCATTTAAAATCAGGTATTGTGTCAGAAAATAGTCCTGTAGTTCCTAAAATAAGTATCAGAACACACAGCATAGCACTAGACTCCTGCAATGGAAATTCTGCCAAACCCCTTCAAACCTAACAAAGTATAAGTGAAAGAAGTGAAGCACTACTCAATTTTGGTTTATAGCCTTATATACTCACTGAAAACCTAATTTTTATCTGTGTCTATATACATATACATGTATATTCCTGAAAAAAGCCTACATATTACAAATTCTGAGATTACTGCATGCTGCTAATATATCCCATCATGTGCTTTCACAAATCATACTAGCATCTTTTATAAAGGCTATAATATGGGGTAGACTGCTCAAAGCCTAAAGCCAGGAATACAATCCAATCCAGATATGCCATAAAAGTGTTAATTCAGGAACCTTAGGAAGGACAGGGGAAAGATACCATTTAACACTGTCATAGTATCTGTGACATCCCAGTGTAAAATCTCAAGTAGCAAACAAATGTGGTCTTGTAAAGGTCTGACTGATCGAGGCTAGACCATTCTCTTTACTATCAAAAAATAAGCAGATTTATTTTTAAAACCAAAAGGAAAGGAGGAGCTGTAGCTCTGAGAAGTCTCCAGAGAAAATCAGGTAGAAATTATTTAGCTGACTTACTTAGAATAGATTAGGAAAATCCCTATAGGTAAGCATAACATTTAGGGGCATGTTTTGGTATTGTCTCTCTTGCTTCTTTATTTCTAGGAAACACATTTATTTTATAATTTTTGTCATTTTTTACCTTTTATGTAAATTATTTTCATCAAAACAGATTTATTAATGTAAATCTGAAAATTCCCTGGCACTTTTTTTTTTTTTTTTAGCAGAACTTGCTTTATTAAAAGTCCTGTTGGAATAAAACCTGCACAAGTGTGTCCTTGCCCTCTATTTACAAGCAGAAACAGGTAGTCAAGAAATTTAAACCTCACAGGTCTTTGCTCAGACCATACTTCAGTAATACAGCCTTACAGAACCAGATCAAAAATTTTCTAGCTACATGACACAGAAGATTGTCCAATAGAAGCTCATTCTGCTGGCACAGAGCCATTACAGAAGTATGGACAAGTTGAGGTTGTACCAGCAGACTTCTGGTGAAATCAGGTATAGCTTTCCCTTCTACAGCAGCCTTGGAAGCCAAGGGAGCTGACAGAAATGTGGGCCTGTGCCAAACCCCAAATTAGATCCAGCTCATCTTGCTGCATGGTCCGGTAGTCCAGAGATGAGTACAAACGATTTTGAAGCCACAGCTTCTGTCTTCTCCAGAGAACACAGATAGGTCTGTCTATTCCCACAGATCTATACTGGCCTCAAACTTTAATCGAGTTTGAAAAGCTTAAACAACAGCAGTAGAGGGCAAGAGGAAGTCTGGACCACAGCACAGCAGAGAAGAGCAAAAATGGCTTTGTTTACAGAGTTTCAGCAATTCTGGGTAGTTCAATTCTAACAGAAACTCAGAAATACATGTCAAAAGAGGAGTGTTAGAAATAATTTCCACCTTGCTGCTTCAGAGACTTTTGAGTCATTGGTTAGTTTTCAAAGTTTATGTGTGTCTAAAAAGAGTCAGAATTCAGACAAAAAACAACTGTTTCTGGTGAGGGTAATGCCTGTGAAAAAGTCTCATTTTCCAATGAGGCAAAAAAAATGTTCTCTCTCTGCACATGCAAGCTTTGTAAGAATGATGAGTTTTACAATTGAAAAATCATATTATTTCTTGACAGTACATACAAGAAATACTGGTGCAAGATAGTTATGGCTGCCTGCGGTCTGAAATCAGGTCTCTTCTGGAGGGCAGGCCCAGCAGAACATCTCCATGACCAGGACAGCTATGACTTGGCTTGGACCACTTCTGCTCACACCTGAAAGAAGCTCTGAGAGCGCATGAAATACAGAGAGTTTTAAAAAAATCACTGAGGTTCATTACAGACTGAAAATGAGTTCTCCATATTCTGAAACAAATCAGAATGTTCAAATATTTCTACCTCGTCAATGATGCATAGTGTTAAATATTGGTTGGCTGCACTCATTTTCTGAGGGGAAATAAAATATTTAAAACAAAAGCATAATAAACTATTTAATAACTCACTCATCAACAGAAGTCACACAGACTGTACAAAACAGTCACTTTACATCACTGTGTGATAATAAAAATGTCCTTAACCTGACATAATTTGTTATCAGGATGGTGTTTTGTTCCTACAGTATATTCACAAGCAGGAGATTGAGGAGCATTTGTAGCCCTTTACTCTGTTTTAAGGGGTTTAGATACCTGAAATGACATTCTGCACTATCTGAACTTTGGCAGTTAACTAAAACTAAAATTGATCCTCAGGCCTATACAAAAAATCACATCTCACCAACACAAGCAGAGAGCCAGGCTCTCCACCCACTATGAAGTACTTTTGAAATACTATTCCTTACGACAGTGGTAGTTTTAAAATGAGTTGCAGCTGAGAGTTGTATTATAAGAGGCTAAAAGAAAACACCAATTGGCATCTGACAACCAGGGAGATGTGGGAGAAAAATAACACCTGTTAAAGGTGGTCCTGGTGTACAAGAAGATCCCTCAGTATTTTCAGCATCTCCATCAAGGCTCATTCCTGGACAAAAGAACCTATTTCAGTGCATGGATTTTCCCATACATGAGATTATCCTAGCAGAGAAGGCCATCACTGTATGTGCTTCTATCCTAGAGCACCTAGATTAGAACTTTGTGCAGGTTTTGCATAGCACCAGACAAAGTCACAGCTCTGGTTTGTGAATTGGGTTCATAGGTACTACTGAATCTGAATTAGTATCTTTTTATTCTGGGTGAACATTTCCTTGTAAATATGGGAAAATGTAGATAAACTATCACTCTCTGCCTAACTGCACTTTTTAAAATACTAGTAATGTTGTGCCATATGTCTAGTGCAGTATGTAATAACCTGGAATTAATGAGAAGATATTTGAGGATCTATTATCTTTTTGGTAGCACCTGCTGCAGTCAAGTTTCAGAACTCCACTGAAGATTTATTATGTTTTCACAAAGTGTGTTTTCATATGGGAATTTTCAGACTGGAGATAAACTTCAAAACTATATACCAGTGTTTTCTTCCATCTATGTGTGCACAGAATCATAGAAGCATAGGATGTTAAGGGGTTGGAATGGACCTTAAACCTTCTCTAGTCCCAACTCCCCCTGCCAAGGGAAGGAACGACTCCCACTTGACCAGGTAATTTGAAGCTTTATCCATCCTGACCTTGAACACTGCCAATGATGGGGCACTCAAAACCTTCCCGGGCAACCTGTTCGAGTGTCTCAGCACCCCCACAGTAAAGAATTCCTTCCTAGAATCTAACCTAATTTCCCCCTCTTTCAATTTGTACTCCTTACTCCTTGTCCTATCATTTGTATAGGACATGCTTGTATATTTTTATAGTTTGCCCAATTTATCAAGCTATTATTGTTCACAAAATCAATAAGATGAATATTTAAATAATTATCTTCTAAATACAGGATAATACTTCAAGATCTGATGCTTACAGAGAAGGGCTTCTGGGAGAGCAGCTGGTCACTAATGGTGTCCTCCAGGGTTCAGGATTTGGGCCAGTCATGTTTAATATCTTTATCAATGGTCTGGATGAGGGGATCAAGTGCACCCTCAGTCAGTTTACAGATGACATTAAGTGGAGTGGGAGTGTTTAACTGCTGGAGGGCAGGAAGGCTCCGGACAGGGGATCTGCCTATGGCATCCTGGCTTATACCAAAAATAGTGTGACCAGGAGGACCAAGGAAAGGGTTGTCCCTGTGTACTCAGCACTGGTCAGGTCGTACCTTGAGTGCTGTGTCCAGCTCTGGGCCTCTCACTGCAAAAAGACATTGAGGTGCTGGAGAAAGTCCAGAGAAGGACAAAGAAGCTGGTGAAGGGGCTAGAGAGTGACTCCTAAGAGGAGCAGCTGAGGGAAATGGGGTGGTTTAGTCTGGAGTAGAGGATGCAGCTAGGACAGTGTTGATCTCTTCTCACCAGCAAAAAGCGACAGAACAAGAGGAAATGGTCCTAAGCTGTGCCAGAGAAAATTCACATTGGACATCAGGAAGAATTTCTTTACTGAAGTTTACTGGACTGCAAGTTTTGAGCAGTTATGAATTAATTACAGTGCTGAACTTCCTTAAATAATGCAAGAAGTCTAAAAATCATGAGATCTAATAATTGCTTACTCCTAGTGCTTTTATTTGCCATTTGCTTTTCAAATGACTGAGATTTCCATTTGCAAGTTCCTTCATAAGCATCATGGACAACAACTGCCTTTATAAATACTGTAATTGAATATTAGATTTTCCATTAAACACATAACTGCAAGGCTGTAAGATGGGAGACAGTTCACTATATACTGACATACTCTCAAAGACATAAAAACTGATAATACAAAGGCTATTATTGTCTTGATGTGTGTGAGATTATAATAGCCAAATATAACAAAGATAGGAGAGGAACATAATAACAAGTAATAACAAGACCATGGCATAAATAGAAAATGCATTTTCATTGGAATAAATGTTAATTACTTCTTAATCCAGAATGTGCACATCTATGCATAAACCCCATCCCAGAAGTTGTAACAGGGCAAGGAATTCCAGGAGAGTGAAATGTCTCATTAGGTTACTCTGTACCTCTCAACACCTTTTACAAAATATATTCTTTCTATTTTACCGGTAGCAAGAGACACACAAAGTCTCCAGGAGTAGCCCGAGGTCACTGAGGTCAGTGTCAGTGTAGTTCAATTAAAGCACCTCACTGGGGGTTATTTGCTGTATTCATACAATGCTGCATTTGTGATTTCTCTCCAATTTCTATTTGTTACACACTCAAGTGACAAAGACCTGATTAAGGATTCTTAAATCAGGTGTGAAGAGAATAGTTTTTAAAGGTATTTTGCAGATGAAGGTTAAACAAAGGGGAATTTTAGAGAGCCACTGACAGGACTAAATTTCTTTTGCACACATTTTTCCTGTGCTCATTTTTCTTTTGGATAAAACTCCTCTTGAAACAGAGGTGCTGATTTTTCGAAGTGTTTTTATTACTGCAAAAATAACAAGGTAAACTGAGAATTGCTCTGGCCTAAGGGATATTTACCTTTATTTAGCTTTTGATCTGACAGATACAGTTTATCACCTGGCTCTCTAGGACAGGTATATTATTTTAAAAAAAAAATACAATGAAACAAGCAGTATCAGTCTGAATTACAATAACTGGCTACTTCAAAATGCATAAACAGGATCATGAATGAGAACCCAAAACTCCCCAGTCAAATATAAGTAGTTTAATCAGCTGCCCACTGGGTCTTGTGGTATCCTGTGCACCATGAATCCCAAATTGCATTCAAGTTAGAATTTTAAAAGATAAAGGGAAAAGGCTCTTCTACATCCAGGAAGGGACATATGGGCTTGAGCCACTTAGGCAGAGGAATGATCTCATGCTTTATATAGGTGACAACTTTAACCATGAGTATTTACAGGAAAAAAATACAAACTATCCCTCCTCTATACTCCTCTGTGATTCTTTCTGAAGCAGCAGCTGTGTGGTTTTTTCAGTAAGAGTTGATGAATGCCTGTTAAGGCACCTACTGGAACAGTCTTGCTGGGATCTGGATAATTTCTCCTGACCTGGCACAGGCAGAAGGTTGTTCCATTGTGAAAAACACACAAACCTCAGCATGCAAAAACAGGTTGTGCAGGTACTCGGCAGACAAAGATTAAAAAGGAAGATATTAAACTCCTATATGTATCCTGAGTTTTAGGCTACAGCTGATCCAAGAGTTCCAGGACTATAATTCTCAATTTACGTTACTAAATTCTTGACAGCTTCAGCTTTAACCAGCTGAAACCTTTTTTTTTATTAAGTTCTCATTCCCTACAACAAACATATCTATACCACCAGTTTACCCCTAGTCTGTGTAAAAATTAAGACTGGTGTGGACTGAAGAGAACCAGAGGTCCAGAGTACAAAATTATTACTTGAGCCATGTATGGAAAAAAAAACCCAACAAAACATTTAAGGAGTGAAAACTTGTGAGATGATCAACTGCAAAAGACTAGAAAGATGAGCACCCAGAAAACAGAGACATTTAATGGTGGATGACAATCTTAATGAATTAATTTTCACTCCAGAAATTGAATAAAGCTTTCCATTGCCTCATATATCACTGAATCATTTGTTTACCACATTAAGCCAAACACCATGAAAGCAGAAGAGAATAAAGCAGATCTTGAAAAGAGTTTGGTGAAGATATAAGACAATCAATACATTTTCACATGGCTTTCACATAACGTATTCTAGTTTTGCAAGCATTTCCCTGCATAAAAAGCAATTTCAGTTTTAAAAATGGGAATTCTTATGACCTAACAATTGATACAAATAACACAAAAATGTAGCAAAGAACAGTGAGAGTAACAGGACAGAAAACCATCTTCTAAAGCAGCCAGATGGAGATTCTGGCTGGCAACTGGAAGAAAGTGGTTTTCTACACAAAACCTTTGCACAAACTTGGAGACAATAAAAGGGAGAACAATTTGTATTAACAGCCATCATGAATATTGATGAGAACTTTTACAATGTATTTGTGGAAAAAAATGAAAGGCCTATGAGACAGACTTGCCAGGAATACTGCCTCAAATCCAGTAACAGCTAATGGGAGTATTTAGTAAGTACCAACATTCAAGAGGAAAAAAAAAAAAGGAAAGGAAAAAAAAACCCCAGAGAGAAATACCTTTGTTCATGTAGCAAGGACCAAGAAACGGAAGAGTGATTGGTTATTGCTGAGCAGTGAGGGGTTGAGAGGTCATGTCTTGCATTAAGTGGGGCCTTTCTGCTACTGGCATGTAGCTCTATTGCCATCAGAGATTCCTGGTCAAAAAAATGTTTGGGACATTTGATTTTATCACATAGGAATAAGGCTTGAGTTGCACCTGATCTTAGAGAAGTGGTTGCAAACAGTTAAGGTAAGTGATCTGACAGGGAACAATCTAAAACAGAGTCAGAACAACTCCTGAAGGCCAAGGTTAAAGGAAAACAAGAAACAGAACCAATTCAGAGACATTTGGGTCCAGGATACACAGAGGGAATGGGAGTGCAGGAGACTAAAGAAAGACAGGCAGGTCACGTGCTGAAAATCACTACCTTCTAATTTTGAAAAACACAACCATTTAGAGGAGAAAGAAGGCAATGCATGCAGTTATTGAAGACACTGAGATTTCCAATTAAACAGAGCTACATAAAGTGACTTCAGCAAATCCAAGGACCATCAATGTGTAGACACTATGGGAAAGAACTGCCAACACTTCAATCATCACGTTGGCAGCTATGCTGTTAGCTCAATGACCAATTCTGTTCCAGCAGGATTGAACAGCCAGCTGCAGTGTTGTCCCTACAGCTCTGACAAGGCACTAACAGCAGACCAGAATACTTGTGAGCAAGAGCTGCCCATAGACAACAAAGCCATGCTAAGGCCAATGGCCAAATGCAAGATGTCAAAAGGAGACTCACAAAAAACCAAGAGTGAGAACTGCATAAAGTTCACATCAGCTGACATGCAGAACTGAACAGGTCTGGGAAGTGCACACTATGGATTTAATCACAGTAAAACATCAGGAAAACTTGAAGTGATGCAGACATTAAAAGTGTCACAACAGGGTTTATGCTGCATTGCATTAAAATTTAAAAAAAGTATTTTCAGGCAATGGACTAGAAATATCATATACCCCAGGAGGAGAGTGAAATACAGAATTCATGGGAGTCAATAAAAACTATAATGGAATTAAGATTGTGATTAGCAAACAAGAAGCTTATAAAAATTAAGAACTTTTACTTAAATCCACTTTCTACAGCACTGCATGAGGAAGTTGCCCACAGGTTACTGCTCCAGTTTCTCTAAGCTGAGAGGTCTGGAGATGTTCAAGCATGGACTGTTGACACAAGAGAAAAGTTTATCATAAGTAGCATGTCTTTTGTGTTGAGTTCAGACACAAAACAAAAGTAGGCACAGTCAGAATGTGGTGAAACATGCAAGTGTTGTGGTGCCACTTCTTCCCATTTATCCAAAGAGGAAGACAGAAGTGCCTAAGTACTGAGAGATTAAACAGCAAAGGAAAGAGGGAAAAATGTGGGTTCCCTGCTCAAAAACATTGAAACACTGCAGTTATCCCCTTCTAGCAGACAGAAAGTCAAGATTCTGCTTGGTCTCTTCAGAACAGGCAGTTGCAGCCTAGGAGAAAAATGACCATCAAGACAAGAAAACAGCTGAAAGCAGCTCAGACCAGGGAGGCATCCTACAGAAGCAAAGAAGCCAAGAGCACAAAACCATTGCAAGCAAAAAATCTGGGCTGCTTCCAGCTCTGAAACAGCCACACAAAGGAAAGGGGCTAAATGCAGTGGGACAAACAGCATCCTCCACAGCTGCAGACTTGGGGAGGTGGGGCAGGGACAGAACAGTGGAGACAGTAACTATGGAGTAAATACCAAAAAAAAAAAAGGATCAAAAGGGATGATCAGGGCAAGCAAAGAGACATCTGCTGGTGTTATGTTGAAGAAGCAGAACTCAATCTTGAGGATCACTACAGTGTCAGTCAGCCACAAAGTCCTCTACACCACCAGCAACAGCAGAAAATGACTGATCAGTGTTTACCAAAGGGCCTGCTGTTAACAAGCAAATCCAAAACTGCACTGCAGATTGGCAAGCACAAGAACTACATAGGACACTGCATAGGACTTGCATGGTGCTGCACAGGTAGCAGGAAGAAAGCACTAGAGGAGCAGGAGAAATCCTGCCTGTTCCTGAACTACATGGAGTGAATATCAGCCCAAATTATCACGAGGTAAAAAAAGTCCCTTAACCTACAGCCATTTTACTGTTGGGCTCCCAAATCCTCTCAGGCCATTTCCCAGCAAGTGAAATTATCTCCATTCATGCAAAGGGAGAGTAAATCACAACAATTCTTATGTGGCAGAGGGTTATTCCTCCTTGCCCAGGCCATTAATGGCTGCCTCAAGCACAAGGCACTAGAGAGGCAGGCTGGAGATGATAACGAGTCAAGAAATCACCCAAACATGAACCAATTGCACTGAAATAGCATATTTTGATAGAGGTTTACATTAATAAATATTAATATAAATTTTTACTATTTGAAATTCCATCAATTTTTTTTGCATGCATTGATTTATTTTTTTTTTCCCCCACAAATCTGCAAATATCAGCAAGGTTCAGCTGGCAAGTCCCTTCTTGGGGCTTTGTGATGGTGTACTCACCTCCTGGGCAAGAGCTGGCATTTTCAGCAATGTTGTCAGAAATTATTTTATTTTGTTTTGTTTTGGTTTATTTTATCTTAAAATTCAACTTCAATTATGATGTCACAAAAATGAGTTTTTTGTGTCTAGAAGGAAATTACTCCCCACCTCTTCATATCACCCGGACACTGCTGGTTTAAATGCTTTTTCCTTTGCAGGTCTTGTGCCCTGGAACTGCTTTTCACACACTGCTGTGTCCCTGTGCTCCTACACACCATCCAAACTCCCTCAGGAGCCATTACTGGACCTCTTGCACTCCTGACTGCTGCCAAATGCCTGTAACCTCCACAGAGCTACATTATTCTTACACCTATTCTCCTAAAAACATAACTGGGCATATTTCTGTTGCATCATCCCCTTCTCCATCTTCGTGTTTCACTCACTTTTTTTGCCTCTTGTTGCTGTCCATCAGGAACATCCTGCAGAACCTGTGTCCACCACACCTGGCCCTTCTTCTGTGAGCAAGGACCACAGGTGCTCCTGGAGTATAAATTAGCACATAATCCATCAATCCTCAAAACTCACCAGGACACATTATTCTACTCTTGTCTGCAGCTCTTAATTTGCTTCTGTCTTTGCCATTACTTATGATTAAAAGCCCTGACTCTGTTATTTAACTCCATGAAGCATGCAGCTTATATGAGATGGCACACAATGCAGGCTGCATCTTACAACTTGAAACACTTCATTATATTAAGAAGAAAAAAGAGGCTTATGATTAACTTTGATTTCAAGCTACAAAATGAAAGAATTTAAAGTCATTTTTAAAATGCTTCTCACAGTAGGAAATAGAATAAACCAACAAAATAAAATAAACATTATAATAAACACAATTATTACCTTCTATTAGCCAAGTGCTTAAGGGGTGAAAAACATCAGTATTTTAACCCAAGTAAAGTATTACAGAGACATTAGCCTGGAGAATGGCTTCCAGGCTACTTTTAGGTTAATCCTCAAAAAAGATTTGCCTTTCCTTTAAAGGCATTCAGGTGATTGGTCTTATAGGTGTGCACGTAAGAAATTAAATCTTAGGACTAACTCTATGTTCCACTGTCTTCACATGTCTCATGGATGAGCATCAGCAAGAAATATGGGGGATGATGTATAATAGTTTAATAATAAAAACCCACTCACATACACTAATTAAAAAAAATTACAAAATCTGGCAACAGCATCAGAAGGATGAAGGGGAGTGGCATCCACAAGAAGGATCCATCAAGCCAAGAAATAACCAGCATCATCCCTGACGCTGGCATTTGCACAGCTCCAGATCACTGTCTGGAAATAAAACTGACTCCCCCTCCTCCCTGGGATTTAGAGGTGCACTCTGGATGAGATTTTAGCCTTTTTTCCCTCAGTGAAAGGCACGGGAGGTGCCCTTCTGGGCAAGATGAGGGGCACAGGAGGCCGCAGCTGAAGCACTGCTTCCCACCTTGCTGTGCCCATGCGGGGCACTGGCCCCTTTCCCTCAGCAGGGGAAACACAGGGAGGCTCTGTTGAACACTAGAAGGGACTTGCCTTCATCAGTGGGGTTTTCCCTCCCTCTTCCCACTCCCTGCTCCTTTCCCCACACTCTTCTCACTGCTTTCTCAGCTCTGCTTTCCTGCCCGAGGGGAACTGCGAGCTGGGGGATGGGACATTACTGAGAAATACAATTTCCATAGTAATTTGTAGGCTGCTGAAACTGCATCGTGGAGATGAATTTATCCTTCTGTTTTACAACACGTGCTCTCGCCGCTGTATTTAAAAGGTCGACATAACTCAGCCCCTCCCCAGCTCCCTGAGGCAGCTCCTCACAGCAAGCAGCCTCAGCTGCCCGGGCACCGAGATGGAGGTGGAGGGGGAGAAGCTGCTCCCTGGGAGGTTTTTATCGTAAGAGGGCAAACTGGTGGGAGGTTGGGCATGCCCAGCCCCAGGAGGGCTGCAGAGAGCTGGGGAGAGCAGCAGGGAGGTGCATGGCTGGGCTGTGAGGGGGTGGGAGGGCAGGGCATCTGCCAGCTCGCTGAGAGGTGTGGAGGCCGTAGAGGAAGAGCAGGAGGTGGCGGTCACTGGCTGAGCTGAAATCATGGCTGGTGTTGTGTCAAAGCCAGTAAGAAAGGGAAGTAAAATCCCCCGCCTTAGTCAGGTCAAGGCTCACCCTGCTCCAGCCCCTTCCACAGCTGAAGGTGCTGATGGATCTTGTCCCTGCACCCTGGAGTCTCCTCATCAGTTCTCTCATCAGCCTCCCATCGCCTTCCTCAGGGCTCAAATCAATCATCAAAATGAAAACCACCATTATTCTTGGGGCTGTCCCGTGCAGGGCCAGGAGCTGGACTTTGATGATCTCTGTGGGTCTCTTTCAACTCAGAATATTCTGTGATTATCCCCATCCTAGGAAACCACCCTCCTGTCTCCAGCTGTGTGTGGCAGTGGGCAGGGCTGATCCAGTCTCAGCCATGTTAAGGCATGGCTCCTTCAAACCCTCATCCCAAGCAGTGCAGCAACAGCACTCAGCTCCTATTTCTCCTCTCCATTCTTTGGGACAACCCTTCTTCCACGAGCCCAAAGTGCTTCACCATCTGGTTGTGATAATGAATTTATGATATTTATGCTGGTGCCAAGCCTGCCATAAACTACAGCAGCTCCCTGGAACACAGTTCCTTTGGCTTAGCCATGTCAGCCGTTTCATTTATGTCCCACTTAAACACCTGAATGTTGAACGCTGTATTTAAATGGGACAATAAATCAATACTCAGTAGGAGATGTGTGTGAGGAGGGGAAACCCAAAATCTCTCTAGCTTTGCTCCCAAAACATAAATGTGGAGAAGCAGGAAGAAAATATGCCCATGAGACTGAATAAAACTCATCTGTACACATTCACCACAATCCTTATCTCTGGGAAACAATTACTATTACAGATTCAATTAATTCTTGCAGCGTGTTAAAATTAATAAAGTAGAAGGGGAGAATGATGGCATAGATGATTTTCGACCAAATTTGAATTTTTTTTAAATTTGGGAATAAAAGGTTAATTTAAGCTGCTCCATTTTCAAAATTTAACATTATCTACTGGAATTTGCAGTAAATTGATAGTTACTGATGGTCAAAGGTTTGGATAATGGGACTTGTTTCTCCATACCCAAGATACAGAAGAGTTTAAAAGAGACCTAAAATGTATTAAATCAAATTGTACTCTTTCTTTGGAGAAATGAACAGGTTTTTTCCCCAGTTTTCAAAGAATCATCATAGAACAGTTTGGGTTGGAAGCAACATTAAAGACCATCCAGTTCCAAACCCCTTGCCATGGGCAGGGACACCTCTCACTAGACCAGGCTACTCAAAGCCCCATCCAACCTGTCCTTGAACACTTGCACAGGTGGGACATCCACAGCTTCTCTGGGCAACCTGCTCCAGTGCCTCACCACCCTTACAGGAAAGAATTTCTTCCAATATCCAATTTAATCCTGCCCTTTTCCATTTGAAGATGTTACACCTTGTTCTATCACTGCATGTCCTTGTCCAAAATCCCTTTCCAGCTCTCTTGCAGCCCCTTTAGATACTGGAAGGTGCTCTGAGCTCTCCCCAGAGCCTTCTCTTCTCTAAGATGAACAACCCCAACTCTCTCAGTCTGTCTTCACAGCAGAGGTGCCCCAGTGCCATTTTAATGACCCTCCTCTGCACTCCTCCAGCAGCTCCATGTCCTTCTCACACTGGGTGCCCCGGGGCTGGATGCAGCACTGCAGGTGGGGTCCCACAGGAGTGGAATAGAGGGGCAGAACCACCTCCCTCGCCCTGCTCCCCACAATGCTTGTGGTGCAGCCCAGCACACAGCCGACTTTCTGGGCTGCCAGCGCACATGGCCAGGTCATCCCAGGCTTCTCATTAAACAACCCTCCCACCTAAAGCACAGCATAACACACAGCCTGATTTGTAATGTCAGAGTCCTTCGTGCTCACCAAGGGCCCCTGGAAGCCTGCTGTGCACAGGATCACAGAGTTAAAAGAACCTTTCAGGAACAGATTTACAGAGAACATGGAAAGCATCAAGAATGTTCACCCCTACTGAACCTGGATTTCTTACCTCTGAAGAAGCGCTGCTGATCAATAACAAGTGTTCACAACAGGACCAAGAGGACACTTTTATGGTTATGATTGAATGTACAAGTTTACTGCCAAAATGTGATAAAAATATTTTCACTGAGTAGATTTTTGTTTTGTACTAAGGTCATATATCAGTAAAGGAGTTATCAGAATAAACATTTGATGCTGGCAGATTAATTCTCCATGAATAAATTAGCTCAGATTTATGGCCCTGGCATCTCATGTGAGACTAGGCATTCACAAAGTGTTGACAGGCTCATCAGAATTGCCTTGACAGTTTAAGTAACATCTTTTGTCAAACTTTACACCTTTGCTCCTAACCCTGTTTCCCTGAAGTCAGCAGGAAACTCCTATCATGAATGTAAACATTTTGCTTTGATAGGAATTTTTCTGAGATTTTTTTTTTAAATTTCTATTTGCTTTCATCTATAATTGTGATATTTTCTTTGTTTTTATAATACAATTTTTCTTCCTGGAACTAGTTTGTCCCAGTTACAAAACAGTACAAAGTTGGGTAATTCTTATATTTTTTCCCCATAATCAATACTTAATTATTTTTTGCCTCAGATATTTGCTTTACGATGACTATCTAGAAATGAACCCTGTAAAAACTCCTTGAAATGTATCTTTTCTTTTTTCTTTTCCCAAAATCATTGCAATTATGAGGCATCCACCTCAGAATCAACACCAAAAACTGCAACGGACTATCAAGGCATTGTGATCTCATCCCCTCTGTATGTATTTAATTCATACAGGGATGTCACCCCAGTCCTGCCAAGGAAAAGCTGAGTGGTACCCAGGGTTCAAGGAAGCAACCTCACAGCTTTTTAAGTCTGTTCCAAATTTCCTGACAGTTTTTTTGCTAGTATTACAATATACAGTATCAGAGATGCTACGTTCCTCTGAGAACAGTGGAAGCATAAAGTCTGGAATGGAGCTTCTCAGGCCTTACTTTTAATAAGTTAAGTATATATATATATGATCTTACCTGATACAGTTTATTGAATTTTTTATCTGTTCTAGGAGGTCAGTTTTTCACCAAGCACATTATTTATGGCTTGTGTCACCACTCCATAAATTCTTTACTTAGACTCATCATTTAGGTACCAATGCAAGTTATTAAGAACCATTTCTTGAACATCCCTTGCTTTATCTCTGCCACACTGGTTTGTTTTCCTTTCCCTCAGAGACAGAAGTGAAGAAAAGTAGCTTATTGCTCATGCTAGAGAGACATTTCAGTCAAGAGATCTCAAAATGCCCAAGTATCAATTTATTCCTGCTGTCATATTTGTTAGTCTGTGCAATTTACAATAAGCCCATTGTTTTACAGTCACAAGTGTAAGTTCCTGTCAAGCTGCACTCTCTCATCTTGTTAATCAATGCGACCCATGCTGACTCTTCACGGGAGTCAGCCAGCGCCAGAAAGTGGATTTTATCCACCAACAAAGTTTCAGCTCTGGATTACTGACCTAATTATTCCATTCAGCACATGTAACTCTGAGGGACAGGATAATGTTGTAGAATGGTTGAATTCTACAAGTTCAAACCATTTCTGTTGTAATACCACAGGAGTGCCAGGTCAAGGTGTCTTAATAATTATTGCACTCTGTTACAGGAACCTTTGCTCAATTTTACCCTGATGTTCTGCTTATATCAGGAAGGAGATAAATTAGCATTCCTCTATAAATGTTCTAATTTGGGTGGGTATAGATAGCCCCATTTCCCAACTTGCTTAAGAAAATTCATGGAGTCAGGATTATCCCTGAGTTTTCATTGGCACAATTATTTTATAGTTGTAGATGTAAAACAAAGACAATCCTAATTTAGACAATAGGTACTGATTAAAAACAAAATCACCATTAAAATGAAGAATCACTCTTTGAGACTCCTCAGCAGAGAGTCTTTCTAAGCATGTTCTTGGAGTAAAATATAGATGTAAAAAGTAATGTATTCAGTCACAATCCCTTGAAATTACCACCTAATGTTTATCCAAACCCCAAACTCCATTAATAACAATAAATATACATGCTCATTGTCCCTGGGTTTGTCTAGAGAAATAAGACACTTCAGAAAGAGATTTTAAGGTAGTGTTTTAAGTGTGTTAATCAAATGTTTGCTTCTGTCTCAATACACTCTTCTAAAAGCTAGCCTTCACAATAGAAAAAAGGTTTATCACTGGGAGATCCAAACATTAAAAGACTGAATATGTGATCACTGCTTTTTTTTTTAAATGTTTCTTCTCATATAAAAATGCTGAAATCCAACTCCAGACCTATGCACTTTAGAAAGACATCTGTACAGAGTAGCAGTGAACATCTCTTCCTGTCATATTCTTCAGAAAATAAAAAAGCCTTGTGCTAGATTCTTGTCAGGAGCTGCTTTGAACAAAGGGCTGACATGTAAGTAGTGGCATTATCTATTGGTTCCCAGGGTTGCAATAGGGAGGGAGAATTAAAGCTCACATCAGTTAAGGTTTGCCTCCCATTTCAAAGATTTAAAGTGATATTTGCAGTTTTCTTTATTGCTAAGGGATCTATTATTTGGAAACAGTATCACAAACTAGATGGATCCTTTGTGACAGTCAATGGCATGGAAAAAATTTACACTTAAGATACCAAAGGAACCCTACTCAATTATGCACAGCCCCAACTGTTAACGTTTATAATTTTTACTACAACCATATATATGAAGTCTCACTAACCTCACGATTTCATTGACTTTTTTTAGAAAAAGAATGAGGAACTGTCCCTTCTCCCACAACAGAGTTTTCTTATGCACAGCTGTACATGGGCCAATATCAATATGCATTTTATTATCTCCATTGACGTGGAGTCTTGAGGCAATAAATACTACTGCAATACACCTGTCTAAAAACCTCCACCTTTATTCCTCTGCCATTGTGTGGGAACAGGGATATAGAGGTTAATGATGATGTCTTGGTTTTTTTCCTGAAGTGATGATTTAAACTGGAGTGAAGGAACATATGTTTTATGGGCTGGTGACTGAATGCCACACCTAACACACCCTTCCTTCCAGCAAAAGTTTCTTATTTAGAGCTGCCAGCAATAAGTGCTGTGATCCCCCATGGGTACGGGGCAGTGTGTGGCCATTGGGAGCCACATGCTGCCCTAGAAGGAAGCAAATGTCAGGAATTGCCCTCCAGGTCACTGGGAATGGCTGTCAGAACTGGGACTGAGGCTTAGTATTTCTTGCTCTGCAGCCTCATCCTAGAGTGAGCTCTGATCCTGCTGCACGTTTCACAGCACATGCTGCCAGCAGGGCTGCAGAAGGTGTCATGAGAGACTGAATAAAACAGAATGCTGTCAGTTTTGATTGGAACACCTCAGTAGTTGCCTTCATTTCACTTAACACCCACAGGTCTATTTTCCAACTTCCTTCTTTTGTCTGCTATCCCTACGGAGAGGATGCTCCCCATGAAATTAGATGCAATTAGTATTATTGTCAACATTAGCAACATCCTTGCATCTTTACATGAAACCCCGGCAACACATAGTGAAAGCTAAAATAATAGAAATACTGCTACAGTGAACAAGGAGAAAACCCCTGTATTACCAGAAAACCAGTAGCAATTCTACTTGGGATTTTCTTCATATTACCAGATGGGGAGGTGGATCAGAGAGAGATGAGAAAAGTAATGAGACATCCAATGAGGACAGTTTCTCTCTCCTCTGATCTATAAACTGAGCAAAGGACTGTTTATCTGCTGTGGAAAAGCTGCAGAGGCTCTTCCAGACACCTCAGATAATAGAAACAATTGTGGAAGCAAATACATGAGGAGTCTTTGACCGTTCACAGAAACACTTGCAGTGCTGCCTGGATTTCCATCACAGTGTACTAATACACTGTGTACTCGAGCTCTCTGCACCTCTGCTTCTCATCTTCTGCCCTCAGGTTTCACTTCACACCTGCTTCATTGCTTTGCTTTTAGCTGAGTCCCAGCTGAACTAGCAGAACCACAGTAAAATGTCCCAGCTCTTAGGAAAGTGCACTGCCCTGCTCTGTGCACAGGCTGTCTTTGTGCTTGTATGAAGTCTGAAATATGGACGCCCGACCTTTTCCCCACACAGCCACCTCACACAGACCTCACACTTTTGGGGTAAGAGCTGCCTGTTCTCTGTGTCTGCAGTGTCTGAGATACCAGGGAGCTCTCCTTGGTTACTTGGCAATAAATGCAACTTTATTACCTGCTAACAAATGAAACAGATAATAATGAAGTTCCTCCCCAGAGACAAAATATCTGTTAAATCTACGAGGAAAAAAAATGAACAAGCTCATTTTAATATCTTTGTAAATAGAAAGACCTCCTTAATCAGCATGAAGCTTAAATGAGGTACTTGCTTAGCAGGAACACCTACACAGGAACTGATTTTCAGAAAATTGTCTGAGATGGCCCTCTATTCTGGATAATTTTCAAAGTGATTACTCCATCATGCTGGAGGCTGAGGAGTAGGACATTACAGGTACTAACAGGAACTGGTGTCCTCTATATTACAAGCTGTGACATTCAGATCAATTTTCACAATGTATCACATCTCACTTACAGCTGCATTTGGGCTTCAAAGCCAACCCATTTCAGTACTCAGCTGCACGGGAAAATTAACTGCTGTGGCTACAAAGCAGAAAAAAAAATATGTGGCTATGGATAAACTGATATTGCATGCATTCTAATCTTAAATAAAATCATTTTCACTCTGAAATAATATTTACCATGAAATTAAGATCTGCATAGCAATAGAAGTACAATTAATCTTTTTTATAGTTATATTGCTTTTTATAGTGGAAAATGAAAATTCTTGCAGCATTGATTATTACCCTGCATTGCTACAGTGATCGATTAACCACTGATGTGTGTGCCAGCATTCACCTTGGCTCGTGCCAAGGTAGCCCCAGTGCTCATTCACTTGGCAGCTTCTGCTTTTTACCACATTTTATTTTCAGCCTCCCTCCACATAACATTTCAATCTTAAGGGCCTTGGCTACATGGTCACCATCCACAAAGGAAAACCAGGACACTGCAAGACTCGAGAAAATGAAATGGTTATTAAGAATGGGAGTTATTTGATCAAATATAGATGCTTCTGACTATCTGAATTCTGAGCTGGCCATCTTTGTCTTTAATAAAGATCTATCTGTTTGATACCCAACAGCCCTCACATGAGGCTGGATTCTTCTCTTCCTAATGTAGATATCTAAAACAGGTCAGAGGAATTGTACCCTGAAAATGCCACTTGCTCTCCACTCACGAGCAAGGAAGTCCAGAATAAGTAGCAGAAATAGAAACATTCACACTGTAGAGGACTTGTTTTCAAGGGTCTTGCTCATATCACTTCTTTGGTGGCTTAGTTCACTGCTGAAAAATTGGCATAAAGTTATTTATTCTCCTTTGAAAAGCAATTTTTATCTCTTTGGACAAGAAATACCAGAGAAGTTAAATTTTTTTTTTAAGAAATTATCTTTTCTGTTTTACTAAATGGGCTAAAAGTAATTTTATCTAGTTAAAAGAAATTAATTTATTTAAATCTAAACTGAATTCCTCACAGGAATGATTTAAATTATATTCATAAATTTTTAGTCTGGTGACCCTTTGCCCACAGCATGTTTAAGTTGTTTCTCACATGTAATCACCACACTGTAAGAACTGAGCAACTCCTGTTGAAATGGAACAAAGTTCAAAATTGTATCTGAATTGTTGAAATCACAAGTGGAAATTTGATGAACTTTTAGTCACTTCTGATGTAAAAAGAAAATCCAGGTTTATGTTTCTGCCCTAAACTCTGCAGAGTAATGAAAAAGGGTACCATGCTTGAGAAGTCTATTTCATAAAGAATACAGAAATAAGTTGTCACTCATCCTGCTGGGGACAGGCTTTTATTAGGCAAAGACAGTGTCACACCCCCAGGAGATCTCTGCCAGACAGCCCCAAGAATATTCCTTTAATTTATATTTGAGATGACAGGCTGGTATTTGTGCAGCACACTGAGCAGAACCACCTGCTTCAACCACACCGGGATCAGTCACTGCCTCTCTGTGCTCCTCCATCTTCCAGCACTCGTAACTCAACAAGAGTAACTGCATTTGGCATCTCTAAGCTCTTCCAAAGAATATCTGAAAAGCCAGCTGATTAAAGTGGCTCTAGAACTTCAGTACAAAGCATTATTTACTCAGCCCCCAAAAGGAAAAAAACACATAGACCAAAAGAGGACAGTAGTAAAACAAAATCCTGTGTTTCACATTTTCCTTGTTTAGTCTTTTCTTTTTTAAGTTCTCTTCAGTTTAGCTAAGTAATTTCATCTTGAAACAGCAGACTGTCCTGCTTCAACATGCTTTCTCCACATCATTCATTTGAATTTGCTTGTCATTTTTCATTCAAATCCATCCCAGCCTCTCCTAGGTCAAGAGGACCTTGACACTAATTCCTAAAAACCATACAAGTACAGTTTCATAATACTGAGTAAGGCTTATATCTACCCCTGTGGAAACTCTGCAGTAACTCCTCTTTGCAAACAAGCTCTGTGTTTCCTCCTTCACTGCCAGTCCTCAGCATTGCCTGTGCAGTTGTGGCAACCCAGGACTGAGCCCAAGAAATCTGTCCTGAGCTTTGGAATTGGCTACCTTGTCCCAGGTATCTCCTTTATTCCAGCCTCCTTCACAAGTTACCCCACCTCAGTTTATACCTTCAGGAAGTTAGGAAGAAATAGTAGTGACATTTCCCAGGTAGAAGAGACACCTTCAAAGCTAATGCTGCTTTGCTGGAATTTATTTTTCTGGAACAATCACTCACTCTTTTCTGGATAAGGTTGCAAGCATTTTTACAGGACCTTGATTGCAGCACCTGAACTATAAACAAAGCCCTTGAGCCCAAAGAAAGAAAAACTAAACTTCTGATAGTCCTAAAAAACACAATGAGAGAACAGCACTTAACCTTTAGTTTTGACTGCACCTGGGAAATTCCATCACCTCTGGGCCATTACAGCTGTGCCGATTAGACCTGCTCTCAGCAGGGTTACTCAGGATGGAGGATTAAAACACTGGTGTCAGCTGATAATTCATCACTTGTAGATGAACAAGTGGGACACTTTTAGATTTCCCAGTGGAGCATAGGCCCTTAAGGCTGCTTTGTGCCTTATCAGGAAGGAAGGGGAAAGAAAAAATCCTAAAAGCACTTTGCTTTGACATCTACCTTCAGTGATACAGCACTTTACTCCCCAGCAGGAGGCTCAACCTTGTAAAACAGATTGCACTCTAAAAAAATTCAACTATCACTTGAAAATGCTGAAAATCAGACATTAATGCTGTGTTGGAGAACTCATGTATTATTTCTTTAGTATTGTATGTACATCAAACTTAAGTTAATCTCATCAGTCAGTTGGCTGAGAAATAAAAAGCTGGTCTTGAAATACTGAAATGGTTTCATTTGCAGATGGTTTTTAATGGACCAAAAAAAAAAAAAATCTATGTAAACAAACCCCCAGCAAAAAATATAAACTTTTCGGGAGAAAGAGNAAAAGCTGGTCTTGAAATACTGAAATGGTTTCATTTGCAGATGGTTTTTAATGGACCAAAAAAAAAAAAAATCTATGTACACACACCCCTAGCAATAGATATAAACCTTTCAGGAGAAAAGAAAGTAATTCTCAGTATTTTCCATTTATGAAAGTAGATCTTGATACTAACACACCAAATGTAGGTAACTATTACCCATTTTGGTAATAGGCAGAACGACATTAATATTTTTTGAACTTGTAAGATTTTTTGATAAGTTTTAGTTTGGAAAAACTTCTTAAAAGAAAGAAGTATTTTCAACAAATTAGGATCAGACATGAGGACTACTTAATCAACCACTGTATTAATGAAACACACTTAAAAAAAAATAATTTACATCCAGAGGACTACTTTCACGCTGGTAGATTTCTTGTTAGACCCAAATTTGCTTGCTTCTTATCTGCCTTCATATCGATCATTCCCAATGTCCTTTTGGATTCTTTATCTGGCACTGTAGTAATTTTGGAGACTAATTTTTGCTGCCAGTTGGACTGTAAACCTTAAGTTATGGGGGGGTTTTGAGCCAATTACTGTAGTTTCATTTTGCTCTAAGCACCATGGGAGTCCTGCTCTGTAACTTAGGCCTCACAGGCATTAAAGTCAGATTCAGTAATTCATAATTAAGGGTAATGATTATATCATGTCCCAAATCTCACAATATCTTTGCTTTAGCTGTTCAGTCAGGCTCACCAGTTAAGAGAATCTTCCTGTACTCAAAACAAGGGCCCTCCCAGCAGATTCCAACACACTGGGAAGCTCCTAAGATTCTGCAGCTCTGGAACTTTGTGCTTTGGGGTGGAGAATACCTTTCACCATCCTGCTGGAGAACATTCCAATCCCTCCAGAGCAAGCAACGGAAATAAGGTCAAAGAATGGAACAAATGCCACAATCAAAACACAAAAGGGGCAAGTGGGGAACCAGATGGACTCAAGACCTTTATCCATAACCCTGGGGGCATATTGGAGGAAATAGACAAAGGAATTCTTGTGGGTAGCCATCAAAGAATAAAGATTCCTGGGGAATTGGACTTGGGGAGGATGAGAAATTACTTTGTAACAGTCAGTCCCATTTTCCCAGAAAACAATTAAATGCAGGCTTGCTTTTGTTCGAACAAAAGTAGGATGTGGTTCTTGGGATAAGTTAGATAAGGACAGATTAATTTTCCATCCCCGAGGAACCCTTTCACAATCTTCATTCTTAAACATCATTGAGTGGCTCTCCTTATTCCCACTCCTCTCTCCTGGAGATATCATATCATCCTCTTCAATTAAAGAGAAACTGCCAACATGTAAATTTACTCCAACTTCACATCCTTTCCGTCAAAAATCGTTCTGAATGTAAAAAGCTTGGTGATAATTTATAATGTTGAGTAACGTTGAAATACCTGCTGTATCAAAGTTTTTTTTTGTTTTGTTTTGTTTTGTTTTTACTTTTTAGTCTTTGAAAATTAATTCTTTTTAAAACACTGAGAATGTGTACTTCAGCTGGCACCATCTTTCTCTCTCAGAAGATGTGACAGCAGGAAGAAAGTGATGGCAGCACCTTTTGGGATGGGACGTGTTTTGCTGTGCTGGATGTTTTACAAACCATTGTCAAATCCATAAAAACTGCCAGCATGAACAAACACTTTGATCCTTTGGGGATGCTTAGCACTAATAAAGCAATGGAATATCACAGCACATACCTAGTTTGCCTCCTCATGGATGCAGATTATGGAAACTTGGCAGAAAATAAACTTCTTTGGCTGTCAGTGTAGATTCATGAAGGGATTACATGACACCGTGGCCTACCACATGTACAGATGGTCTTTGCTTAGAAGCAAATTAATCAATTGTTAAGTTGGGGAGGAGGAGTTGTTGTTGTTTGTTTTTGTTTTTTTCTAAGTACACACAGCTAACAAAACCAGCTACATTTTTTCCCAAACCTCATACTCCACAGAGCTCTGGTACTGCTTTCCTGTGAAACTGGAGCTGTGCTGAAAGAGAATTTACATCCTAGAATGGAAGTCAAATCAGTGCATCAGCGTGATAAGACCTAACACCAGTGAATAAGCTTCTGCAATGATCTTATAAACCTGTCCTGTGGGCAAACTCTGCTCTAGTTTCAGAAGTCTATTGTAAAAGTACTGAATGTGGGAATTTGGAAACAAACCACAAGACTTGTGCCCTGATTTGCATGTTAATCCCTTCAGTGCTTCTCCACGTCACAGCTATTTCACAGCTTGCAGATACTAGTGCCAACCCTGACTTCAAAGTGAAAGTTCAAGGCCTTTGCTGAAGTGTGCACTGGACTCTAATGTAGTGAATGACACTGGTTCTTCCCCCACAGTTAAGTTCTTTGGCTACACACTTTGAAGAACAGTGCCAAAAAATGGCATTGGTTGCAGATCTCTGACAAATCACACCAAATTCTGTCATGATGAAATAAAATAAACAGGACAAAAATACCGTTCAAGTCTCAAAACCACACATGAAATCACATTCAATATTAGCCTCCTGATTACAGGCAAAAGCAGGAATCTTTTGTTACATAACCTACTGGAAGAGGCCCAAACATTTTGCTTGTTCCTTGGAGAACCTGAGTAAGCAGGGAATAACTATGGGAGAAATGACAGGGTGCTGTGCTTCCCTTCTGCTCTTTCTCTCAGTTCTTACTTGCTCTGGGAAACCTGGCTTGGCTATCTCAAGGGCCCTGGCCTCTCACTCACAGTAGCAGCTCCAGAACCCTAGGTGAGGATGATGCTGTGCCTTAATAACCTCAGAGGGCAGCACTCTTCTGTTTTTCAAGTCCCCAGGGTTTCATTAGAGGATCTGCTAAATCAGGCTTGTATAGTCTGTCATTAACTGCAGAATTTAATTATGCTGATTCGCATTTAGGAAAGACTGAAGCTTGCTGAGTTGTTGCTGCTATCATGCTGTGTTTATCTTTTTACTCTGCTCTCTAAGGGGGTTTTTTACAGTGCATAAAGGTCAGGGGGACAAACATTCTCAGTGCAAAGCCACTCCTGAAGACACACTCACACTGGGGATTTGGATAAAGGCCTATTGGTGAGGGAACAGACTCAGTAACAACACTGGAGTGTACTACCCCACACATCAGAACAGCCAGTATCAGACTGGTATAATCAAAAGAAATTATGAGAAGAGCAAGACAATCCATTGAGACTCTGAAATGCACCCACGGGACATAGATTTGCAAACTGCTTATTTAAACATATGAGTTCCCCATACCCACAATGTCATTGAGGAACTGCCTGCTGACTTCAACAAGAGCTCTGCTAAGCTTGACACTTTTGGTAATCACATCTGTGTCACTGAACTGCTGATCAAGCTTTTTGCTCT
Source organism: Chaetops frenatus (assembly GCA_013400775.1). NCBI lineage: Eukaryota > Metazoa > Chordata > Aves > Passeriformes > Picathartidae > Chaetops > Chaetops frenatus. The sequence continues at coordinate 1,500,062 of VZTR01014615.1, read as the reverse complement.
CCTTTAACTACATCACCCTGGATGAAGAATTGATTAAAAAACATCCCAGATTGTTCTCTCACTGTTGGAGTTTCAGTGATCTTGCCTGCAGTATTAATACAGTTTATGTTCTGAGTATTGACCAAAAAAAAAGTTATTTCCTTCAGAGTTCTTGCAGAGTGGAGAATAGGAACTGCACTGCTGTAACTGAAAGTCTCTTTTCCCATCTTGCAGGGTCTCTACCACACCAAGTTCCTGCTTCAGGTTTCCGTGCAGGTCAAAGAAGTCCTGTGAAAAGCTCTTTCTATTCTCACACGAAACACAGCCAAACACAATCACTCTGTGCCAAGAGAAAAAGACTGCAGCTGGTAAGGAAATTAAATTTACTCCAGATCATCCAGTAATGCATTATAACATAAATGATGGAGAAACGACGATCAGGACATGCATAAAAGTGTATCAGAGAGCACTTTAAGAGTATAAGGCTTTACCTAAAGGAGCAAAAACCCACCTAGTAACCATGCCTTTTTTTCATTTTGACTGGTGGATGGATTAATAAGAAAAATAATGTATTAACAGCACTAATAAAACATGTACTCTGTATTACTCATTTATTTTACAAGTTTTTTTGAATCCTAGTAAACGTTACACTTTTTGCCAAATTTTTTAAATGGAAAATTTTAATTCCAAATCCCAAGACATTCAAGACAGATCATAAATTTTTCACCAGTGCCTTTTTGCCCAAGAATACAGAGATTGTTCACCAAGAATCTTTAATGTGTCTTCTCAAATACTGGAAAAATGAAAGCTTCCTAGAGAAACCACCTCTGTAATTTCTGCTTTTACACCACCACAGTTTAAAAGACTGTATACTGGAATATAAAAAGAATTGTGCCTCATTTTTTTAACATTTGAATACATTATTCTTTGTAATTCCTCAACTGAACCTGCATTAAAAAGCTCAAAAAAAATTCCAGAAAATCTAAATTGCTTCTCTATCTCTGCACCCATGCTAAACCCGTACTCAAAAACGTTTCAATGTTTCCTATTAACAAGATATGGGGTCTACTGCAGAGACTGACAGAAATTTTAAGACATGAAGAATTTGTGGAAATTTTTTCCCTCTCTCTGAAATTGCTTTCAAGCACCTGGAATGCATTGCTAAGCACTATACAGAAATGATGCTGTTTAGACTATTAGATTTCAATTTACATCACAGAAAAATGCATTTGTGAAGTATTTATATACACAAAGAAGCATAACATTAACTGCACAGTGGAGATGTTATCACTTACAGCCACTGAGTGCCTCAACTACAAATTAGAGGATAATTAATTTAAAATAGTCCTGTACTAAAACACAGAATAGAGTAGTTAAAGGAAAAGCTGTAATAGCTCCCATGGTAGAATTTTCTTTATAGAAAGGACATGAATGTTACATCGATTTGCTTAACAATGAAAGTTTGGAACAGGTTGTAGGGTAGGGTTTACCTCACACAATAAAGGGCCTTAAGCAAGATTTAGAGGCACAGCTTGACATTAATCCCAAATTTGTCTCAGCCCCACCTTGAGGACCTGATTTCCCAGATCCCTACTGACTGGATTCCTGACACACAAAAAAGTGAAGCCTGTAGTTAATTTTTTACAGGGCTACATGCAATCAAAAATTATTTGATACTTTCTCTGGTGCAAACATGAGCAGCTGTGGGAGACCCACCACCCCTGAGGCTGGGAAAGGGAGTTGGACCAGGGCAGCTCCCAGCACTCGCTGCATCACTGCTGTGCAAGGCCTGGCCTGCAAACACCCACCCACAGGAGCATCCCTGTACATGGCACACTCCCCAGGGAGCTCCAAGCACAGAACATGGATACAAGTTGCTCCTGCACCTAAACAGTTACAGGTTCAAAGCCTTGACTTCCGCCTAGGCCTCAAATGAGGGAAATTATGGCTGCTCAAGGCTAAACTGTTTCAATTGCATATTTAACTTTCCAGCAAGCATATTTTCTCTTATGAAATAGGCCTTTTTTATATAAATTCATATAATGCATATTTCCTTTCTAATTCTTTATACATCTATGTAGAAACTAACAGCATAGTTGGCAACTGAAATAACCTTTTACGTGGACAGAATTTCATTCTTCTCAAGCACCTAGGAAGACACATGTTTTCATGATGTCTTTTCCTCCTGTTTACTGAGATATTGACATAAATTTATTGTAGGCTTTTAACTTCAGGTTGTTGGATGTTTTTCAGCATATTCAAATATGTCTGTAACCTCAGTCCACACACTTGGAAAAATAAATGCATGTAACAGCAGTGAATAACATATATGCATTAAACAAAGCTCTTCCTTCTTGAGGTATCCTTCGTGTTTCCTAAAGCCAAGCTGGCAGAACCCTCATATCTCAAGTAATTCTGGTCTTTGCATCTGCTTTCCATTTTTCTGCAGGAATTCTGGGACAACAAAACAGATTTTTTGACACTCAAGAGAAACAGTCATTCATATTAGACATTTTCAATTGTCTAGGAAGTACTTACAGTTATTAAGTTGTTTTTCATGTTTCAAGACTTTTTTTAATTGCAAAAAATATTATTTTTGATTTTAAAACTAATAAGAGGGATAGTGGTGGAGGATTTCTTTACAGAGGCAAAAACCTGTGCATTTCATAGCAATCACGAAGTACTGCATGATTTCCCACAGTTTTCCCCAAAGATTCCTTTTATTTCTTTATTTCCCCAGGAAATAGCAATCCATGACTGCAATAAAGTAATCAACCACTGTGCACTGCTCCACGATAGTGTTGCAATTAATGTTTTTGACCTTCTAATGATGAAGAGAGTCTTTTTGTAGTAAAAATTGTGCACGTATCACAAAATGTTATGTGTTGGAAGGACCCTAAAAATCATCTTGTACCAACCCCCTGCCATGGGCAGGGACACCTTCCACTAAAGCAGTTTCCTCAGAGATCCATCCAACCTGGCCTTGAGCACTTCCAGGGATGGGACATCCACAGATTCTCTGAGCAACCAGCTCCAGTGCCTCACCACCCTCACAGTAAAGAATTTCTTTCAATATCCAATCTAAACCTGTCCTTTTCCAGTTTAATCCATTACCTCTTTTCTCATCACTACATGTCCTTGTCAGAAGTCCCTCTCCAGGTATCACATAGCCCTGGTACTGGAAGGATCTCTAAGATCTGCCCAGAGCCTTCTCTCCTCCAATATGCGCAACCCCAACTCTCTCAGCCTGTCTTCTCAGGAGTGCTCTGAGCATCTCCATGGCTTCCTCTGAACTCGCTCCAACAGCTGACGAGCTCTCATGTGCTGAGGACCCGAGCTGAATGCAGCACTCCAGGTAAGGCCTCCCAAAACAGATCGCTGGAAAGAACACCACTGTTTTCCCAGGAAACTCAAAAAGTAGTTTTTACATGGCTTTAATAAAAGACAAGCAATTTCAATCAAAAAAACCCCACCAAAACTGAAAGTTTACAGCCTGCTTCTTCTGCCTGTAATAAAGCTGCTATCTGTAAGCTAATTTCTGCAAACAAGTCCTTAGAGAGCCAGGACTCAAATTTGTAGAATGATTGTATCATCTAGAATGATATTAATTTTGAAGAAAAATTGGGAATTCTGAATTATTAAAGTAGACTGTCACTAAAGTTTTCATTGAACATCCATATCCTGAAGCCATATAAATGTCACAAAAAGCCACAGCACTCTGGCTCTGATTCAAGGCAATTCTTAACCAGTCAATCAAACTACCTTTGTATTTAAAGCTAAGCATGTGCACAGTATTTCCTGCTAAATCAGGACTCAGATTCCCACTTCACTTTATGAATCTTTGACTATCATGTTTCTAAGCAGATCTGAGAGTCTTAAATTCCACAGAAAACACTGATATACCTCAATAAAACTTGCTTTGTCTATACAGAAGGAAAACTACTACATACTAAACTAGCAATTCACAGTCCATTTGCTCTTCTGTGTCAATTCCCCTGGTGAAAAGTTGGTGTCCTTGTTCATTATAAGTTTAAACAGTTTCAAAGTATATTATTAAACAGCAAATAAAATTTTTCTTGATAAAGGCTAAAGACCTGTTTACCCTGTGATTCTTGGAATGCTACATGTAAATTTACTTTGTAGATGGACAAGTTACACCACATTAAGTATCTGCAAAGACAGTCCTTTATGGAATTAAGTGCCTTTAATTTAATTCAGCTTAATCCACTTCATGAGTAAAATAAACAAAATGAAATGAAAGCTACTTTAATTCTGAATGAGAGTTCTGTGTGGCTTAAATAGCCAACCCAGAGCTTTTTAGTTAATTCATAGAATCACAGAATGGCTTGGATAGGAAGCGACCTTAAAGATCATGCTGTTCCAACCCTCCTGCTATGTGCAGGGACACTTTGCACTAGAGCAGATTGCTCAGAGATCCATCCAACCTTTCTTTGAACACTTCCTGGGCTAGGAAATTCACAACTTCTCAGATGAACTTTGCTGAAGATCTCCAGGTAGATGGACTCTGACAGTGCTCAAACAAAAATAAGAAGAGGCAGGTGGTCTTACACAAACGTTCTTCCTTGTCCGCAACACACTGATAAGGACAAGGCAGAGAATAGTAGTGTAGCGTTTTCCTCCTGTCTCCTGTATGGCTAATTGTGGCCATGTTTTAAGAAAACGCCACTCTCGTTGTACTTTTGGAACAGTCTGAGGTCTGTGGGCAACAAACCAGGGAGTGGGGCAGGCACTGGCCCAGCGATGTCCTGAGCAGCGCTCAGCCAGTGGGGACAGCACCCGGTACCGCGGACAGCGCTTAGCACTGCGGACAGCGCACGGCACCGCGGACAGCGCCCAGCACCGCGGACAGGGCCCGGCACCACGGACAGCGCTCGGCACCACGGACAGCGCTCAGCCGGAGGGGACAGCGCCCGGCACCGCGGACAGCGCTCAGCCGGAGGGGACAGCGCCCGGCACCGCGGACAGCACCCGGCACCACGGACAGCGCTTGGCACCGCAGACAGCGCTCGGCACCACGGACAGCGCCCGGCACGGCGGACAGCGCTCGGCACCGCGGACAGCGCTTGGCACTGCAGACAGCGCTCGGCACCGCAGACAGTGCCTGATCCCGCACCACCCACTCTCTTCCACACCTCAAGCCTCTCCAAAAGCCAGTCCAAAGAAACTTTGGAATTCAAAGCCTTTGAATTCGGATGCAGCGGGTAAGGTAGCACAGCACAGGTGGTTCTGAAAGTGTAGTGTTCAGGCTGGGCTTTTCCAGGCCACTTGGAGGATTATTCTATTTCTGGAGAACTAGGCATTCAAATCTCATCAAGGCTTTTGGAAAATGTTTGACTAAGCAGCAACTGTTATCCTTTAAAAAGGATGCTCATCCTTCAAAGCTCATCAATCAAAGCTCACTTAAGTAATGAGTTGATTCTGTGATTCCAAATGTCCAAGGCCAGGAAGGAATTGGAATTATACCACAGCCTTGGGTTTCTTTCTTGCTTCTGTAAGTAAAGGCTGAGGAAGAATTCTTGTAATATTAGACCTGGATGTAGAAGCACCTTCCTGGTGTGCCCTGCTGTCAGTTAAATGTATGCAGGATTAGGTGGCTTTATTCTCAGTTTCTAAAGGCATTGTTCGTGCATGCATGGTAAATACAAATACTCTGTCTCCACAAAAACAGGCAGCAAACAGGCTTTTGTACAGGAGCAGAGTGCTGAAATCTTGCTGTAAGTGCTGAGCTGGACTTAAAATGGACAAGAAGAGCAGTGAAATAGTGCAAAGACTCAGTACTTTTTATAGTGTCTGTCAACCAAGGATCTCTAAATGCTTTTGAAATTACCCCTCAGCAAACTGAACAATACTCCCATGTGACAGACAAACGCTAAGTTGCCCACTTTACAAATGGCTGAACACAGATACAATGAGGCCCATTAGAGAAAATTTGCAGAAATAGAGATTTTTTTTCACACCAAAGTAGCTGCAAATCCCTGCCTCAAACACATTACAAAGGAGCAATATACCTTATTCTTCAAAGCAGGATCACACTGCATCAGCAGCCAGCTGCAGACTGAACCAAGAGACCACATCTACCCTCAGTGTTGGTCCAGAATACCCTCATCTCCAAAAGAGGCAGAATATATACCCCCTCCACACTTTTCTGACAGGCAAGCAGTCAGCTTTGACATATATGAAAAGGAGAAAGGACACAGTATTGTCATCTCAGAAGTAGATAGAAAATTCTGATCCAGAAAGACATGTTGAAATGAAAAAAATAATAGAAAACCCCATATTGCCTTCTACTACTTTTACTGTCTCAAAAAATCAAGGCACAACATTAATTTTGTTAAAGTTTGCAAGTCTGCACCAGTAATGCCTGTAGTAGCTGTTTCGGCACAAGTATTAATACTTCACCTTTAGGCAGGTTTGAAAAATCAATATACTGTGAGTTTCCACTAGAGACAGTAATTAAAAAAAACGAAACCAATACCCAAACCTTCAAATGAAGTGATTCTTTTACATAATCTGCCCAATGACTGTTTGAAGTTTAATTGCTCTAACTTTTAGCAATGAATAATAGCCACCTGTACAACAACCTGATTACAGAGCACAGATTCCATTTGTTATAATTAAAAATCTTGTTCAATGCCTTTCACTTCATTGGTAATTTGGTTGGAAAATTCAGAGTCATTTATGAAAGTGATAATCAGGGTCATTTATAGATCACACCACCATACTGACAGCTCCATGAGTCTCTGCTGTGCCGTTCTGGGGCAGACTAAATCTAAAGGGAACAAAAACCTTCTCTGCAACAAAACCATCCTTTAGTCTATTGGGGTCAGTCCACTAATAGCCAGGAATTCTTGTCATTACAACAGAGAAGACTGCAGACAGCATGGCTAGAAATACAAGGTCCTTGTGCACTGCAGCTTTGCAATGATGCATCAGTTCTGATTTTTAAAAAAGCCCCATCACCTCTTTCTCAATAGCAGTTGGCATCCAAACTTCATGATAGACTGTACAGAAATACGCACCTATGATGCCAACAGCTAAATCCAGTGCTTTGGATTCAATATTTATCAATTGCATTTTGCAAAAATGTGTACTGAAATGCTCCTGGCCGCATTGCTGAGTTAAAAAATATAACCAGTAAGAAATAGAAACGCCACAGTGTAACATCCAAATTCTCTCCTGGTGAAGTTCAAAAACCTGTCTGCCTCTCCCAGCAAAATAAACCCATGACCTACATACACCATAGCACTGTAATGGTACAGAGAGATAAACCATGAGGAGGGCATGACTTTCACCCCGCAGTACATTTATGATCACAGTGAAGGCCTGAAGAAAGGAGAGTATGGAAGCTAGACCTTTCATGCTGGGAAGGAAAACAACCAGGTTAGGACTATAGCTAAAACTTTGTTACTGATGCGTTCATAGAGTTATGTTAGACAATGATTCAGAAGCACACAGTCCATGTAAGAAGCAACAACACTAAGAACTGAAACAGTATTTAAACCACTAGTCCTTTGCATATTAGCTCCAAAGAACTGATTGGGTGCTTATGTTTCAGTATTTTTCTTTTTTTTTTTTTCTTTTACTTCCTTCTAAAGGAGCTCACATGACATATAGCATAAACTTTGAGGGATCTCCTTTGTGAAAAAAACCAGCAAATCTCCAGGCCAGCTTCTGTGCACAACTCTTTTTTGGGTCAGTTGGCACCATTCTTGTAGATTGCTGACAGCTACCCAGGGACACTGGGATCTCTCACCACAAACACACACCACACCCCACCACCCAGCAAATCTGCTGTGGAATAAGGATTACCTTAAGAGATAGCATTTCTCTAGGAGCTGTTTGCCTAAAGCCAACACATACATCTCAGCAGATTTAACAAGGCAAACAAGGACAGAAAAAACTGTATTTAGAAAGAGTGAACAGAGCGGGGACTGTGATCAAGGTCAAGTTTAAATGTGGTCAGGGCGTGACAGCAGCTCTGGCAGATCTATCCAAGCAGGTCTGGGATGATATTAGATTAGTCATAGGAACATGGTGCTCAGAGCAGCTGCCTGACCCAGATTCAGTGCCAGTGACTGGCTACTCGTAAACAGAATGAAGAGTGCCTTTATGTGCTGTGGCTTCACCTTGGGCATCATTTCCCTCTCTGTGCTCATCTTGAAAGACACAACTGTATATAATCAGCATGGAGAATCAAGATCTAAATGGGTCGTACCAGTACCAGAATGATTACCCCAGATGGGATTTGGATCCATCCAGGCATGTTAGAAAGTTTTATCCATTTGGTCATCTTAGATTGCTCTGCCTGGAACCAACCTGCAGTGTATGCCAAGGACTTTGGGTATGCCAGAAGTACCCATCAGTGCACTCTTGGTAATGAGTGACTTTGAAAGTACATTTTTTAAAGGAATATTCATGGTTGCAAAGGAGCTATCACATTCTTATTGTAAAAGCTGTAATGACTCTCTGGGGCCTCGACACAAAGAAAGCTACACACACCCATTACAGATCTCAAACAGCAGCTTTCTTTCTGATGAAGACAGAGAAACAAGACAGCCCTCAGTAACATTCCATCCTGTAGAGAGTTCTAGCCTAAATCCTGCTCACTTTATCCCTACCAACAACCTGAATGGAGTCAAATCAGGCTAGAAACACCATGTTGAATATTAAAGAGTTTGTGAATGCAGTTTGTGGTCTTGCATAAGCAAAGGATGAATTAAAAACAGACTAATAGCTTCTGTATAAGTATGCTTTTTTCAGTCCGTTCAATTTACAATACATTTTTAATGGTATTGACAGGCTGTGGATGGATGGGAAAATTATGTGCTAAAAAGCAAAACTGAGGTGAGAAAAGGAAATTAAATCTCCATTTAGCAGAAAAATTATTTCAGTATTTTTTTTCCTTCCAAAGCAAGATGAAAACAAGGACTGTTGAAACTTCCCAGTAAACAAAATTTCAGTTCCCATCAATCAAACTCTCATTTTATTAAAACTGAAATAATTAATTTTCCACCTATTATTTATATAACACAAAAGCAAACAACCAAGCAATCAAGGATTACATTTCAATTTTTTTTTCAGATATCAGACTTTGACAGAGTACTCTAATTCATCTTTTTCTAAACACTGCATTATCAAAACCACAATGTTCCTAAATGAGGTTAATGGCAAAAATACAGAAGGAAATATTTGATCTGAAAATTTTACACTAGACTCCGCTATCTGTCAGAATTTTCTCATCAACTGAAATATTATCAGTTTACTAATATGTAGGATATAGATTGATTCAGTAAAAATGTGCACTATCTGTGACAACTTCTGCTTAGATTCATAATAAAACCCTGACTCAGTCTCAAACATGGACATGAATAGAAGGCATTATCCTCAGTTTTCTCCATAATTTGGCATAAACCTGTTCTACAAGCATAGCCTAACTTACTGTATGGATTTAGAGATTCCTATAATCTCTTATAGAACACTATATAGTCAATAAATCAAGGGTGTTTGTATCTTTTAATGTAATTCTAATTACAGACAACCACTTACATTTGGCATAATAAGACAGAGTTTAAGGACTAAACAAATACAGATGGATAGTATGGGAGTTTAAATGCCACAGTCAAAACTTAGAAAGAAAGGGAATGGAAGGAATTATCATCTTTATTTTACAAATGGGAAAGGAAGGCAAGGATCAGTGTGAAGCTCCAGGCAGGATGTGGTTCCCGCAGAAGTTGGTGGTTGAGCTGCCTCATACACAGCTATCCTATGTATGGCAGCAGCATGAGATCTGTCCAAAGTCACACAGGAAATCAGTATCATATTCCCTCTAAATTCAAATTTGTTGTGTGCCAATCCAAGTGTATTCATCGCAGGACACTGCTTCTCCTCAGAAACCATGAGACGTTGCAGAGCCTGTGTGAAGGAGATAAGCTGAGGATACCACAGTGGCCCCTGCTCAGCACAGAGCACTGCACCATTTAAACACAGGGTTTCCTTTAAATTTCATTTTTTATGACTAGAACAAATGCAATGCCCACTAGTTAAATATCTCACCCCTCCAATCCTATGCAAAAGCCCTACAGTTCAACAAACTCTCTTGCACATCCTGGAGCCTCCAGCAGCCAGGAAACTTTTAAAGCCATTTGACTCTATTCAGCTTTGGCAGATGAACAAAGTGGGAACCGTGAAATGTTACCACACTCTGCAATCCCAATGGACATCAAGGGCAACATACACTGTGAGAAGAAAACTGCATAGACTATGGGGCTCAAGTGACACATTCATATAAAAGATTTACTGTTCAGATTAACATGCTGAATTCTGATCAGACACTTTGCATTTCATTACCACAGGTTAGTCCTTATTCTCGTTTATAGTCAAATCTCTAGACTTACTTTTCTCCCCATGGCAGCTCACATTTGCATTAACAACTTCTTAAGTTGCTCCGTATCATAGCAATGTGGCACAGGCTTTTCAGTCAGATTGCATGACATTCACTAGCACTCTAGCACAGCACACACATAACTCCATCAATATTCTTTTGCTTCTCACCCCAGTCTGTCCTTGCTGTAGTTAAATGTTAATGCCTTTCTTCTCGTCAAGAAGTTGTTTCTCTACGGAATCACCACTACCATTTTTGCCACTCCTCACACCTTCAGCATACATTCCTACTGCTTGCAAACAAACTGTGTAACAATACCATTGTTCTGAACTTCCACTGATAACTATTCTCTCTGCCTCACACTCTCCTGTCCTCTCACGGATGCGCACACTCCATTTTACTGATGCCGCAGATTCTCAAATGGACTTTCTTGCTGATGGTGCTCTGTCTCACCTTGTATCATAAAGCATCTCTCTGCATCTCCTCTTCACCCTTGCTGGTTTTACTCTCATGATTTACAGCACTTACAACCAGACTTTCCAAAATTAATACCCTATTTACCCACAGGAATGATATGGCTTGGTTAGTCTCCCTTTAGAAGGGCTCTAAGAATGGAAAAGTGGTAAAGCTGAAATGGGAGTCAATTAATAAAGAATTAAAGGATAGCAACATAATTAACGTTAGTCCATACAGATTTCTGGAAAACAGGTCCCGTCAAATAAATCAAATTTCATTTCTTCATGAACTTACAGATTTGATGGATAAAGGTAATGGTGTAGGCATGACAGACTCAGACAGCTGGAAATGCACTTGGCTTCATTATTTGAACACATTCCATCACTGTATTTTCACAGCCCCCAACCATCTTGCTCTCATCTTTTCGAGTCGCGTCTTTCAGTGCCACGACTGCCATCACATGGTTGGGAGGTCAGGAGATGTGACCTCTCCCCACTCCCACATCATGTGTGACCTACAACAATGTACAGATCCTCGTTGTTAGTATGCAGCAAACAACCAACAGCTATTCCTGAGCACGTGTGAAATTAGTGTAACAAGCTCCAGTGCAATACCATATGGAGGAAAATGGTATTTATTAGCAATATTTGAATATGTTGGTTCCATCCACTCACTCATTCTCTCTCTCTCTGAGTTCATCCATCACACTGTCAAGTGCACCAAGATGTGTGTTCAGGTAGTCTCTGGCTGAGATGATTTGCACATATCACAGCAGACAAGGCGCATCAACTATTAAGTTCTCCTCAAACACTCATTTTTTTTCTTAACTGGTAATGACAAGTTAGTTTTTTGGCAGATCTTTTATATTTTTTATGAGTCAACAGTTGAGAACAGGTGGTCCTTTGCTTACAAATCTTGCCTACTTAGGCATTTCTAAATCATAGTGAGGTTACAGCTCAATCACTGATCTTTTTTATATGGAATATGTCTGAAAAATAAGCATTTGTTAGGCTGGTGTAGCTCCCTGTTGGCATAACAGAGAAAGAATTGTCATCACACACACAATGTGCTAGTACCTTGTGGCCTTCTGGTGTCCTCTAGAAAGTGAGGTCCTGTGCTGGAGAGATGCCTGTACTGTGACTTTTTAAGCTTGACAGTACAGCTCATTGCTCAGGTTTATTGCTGGAAACAGTGTTCTCTATTATCACCACATGTCATTCTTCTCACACTTATTTCACTGTTTTTTCCAGAGTTTTCAGAGGCATATTTGCATCTGTATTTCTTTCATACCAATTTTGGTATTTCTGCTATTAGTCTCTACATGTTTACCTACATGAGAGGAAAACCAGCTTACTAAAAGGATCTCCAAAAGGAGAAAGCACAAGATACAGAACCCAGCACAGTGGATGTGCCAGTCTGACACATTTACAAAGCACAAGAGAAATTAATTCCCTTTTCAAATAGCAAATGTATTTACTGGGCTTAGCTTGTGTGATCCAATGGACTGTCCTAGCCTCAAGCAGAATTTCTCCAGCATAAATCAATAAAAAAGATGCTGTGCTTTGGTTACTTTAGACTGCAGGGAACTAGACTTTGTATCCTCCAATCCAACACATCCTATGAGTTGCAAGTTCTTGATGTGCCTGTGCCTGAATTCACCAACCTCAACATTCCTTGACATACAGGGCTCTACCCACAAGTGGAGACTGCACGCGTCCTGACTACAAATTTAACTCGCCCTTTATTTCATTCCAGGAACGAGGCTTTGAGCATCTGTCTTTCCCACGTGGCAATTCCACCTCCAAGCTGCTTTTGAAGAAATGCTGTTAGCTCCCTGAAAAAGGCACAGTTCACAAAGACAGAGCCTGCCCCACAGAAATGGTGCACACATAGGACACATCTCTTCTCCTTCCTACTCTGCTCTAGCCTTGTCTCAGGCACTCTTGTTGCCTCAACCCTTGCACGCAACAAACACACGTTCATACATCACAGAACAAAATCATCTTTTGGGACCGAATCCTGTTCTTCAAGCTGAAAAAAACCCCATGGAAATTATTTCAATTCCAGTAACATGGGAGCCATCTGGGGCAAAGGGAGGTTCCTACTGAGTAATGTGCAACAGAGATGCATCAGACACCTCCAGAGAGTGCCTGAGTGGTCACAAAGTGGTCCATAGCAATTCCTTATGCAGCTGGGGCTCTGTTCCTCCCACAGCACCCAAAAATGAGCGGGCAGGCAATGAATGTTGGCAGCCATCAATAACTACCAGCTTAGGATGGATTCAAACTGCGACTGAAGATTGAGAGCTTCCCCTTACACAAATGTAAAATGCCCAAAGCCTCCCAGTCTTTCCATTGTTCTGCCTTCCTGAAGCCACATCTATTCATAATGTCTTCTTCACTCCAGCAGGAAACAGAAAGCTCAGGAGACCACTGGGGCTATTTGTCACCATTCAGCAGATTAGTCCACTTTGTCTCAATGTTTTTGGTGATGGCATTGTTAATATGCAATGTTTCAATGTTTTATGCAGCTCTTTAAAAACTTAAGGGGTTAGGCTAAAACCAAACAAAGAACATACCTGAATGTGAAAATTAAATACTAGGGAACTCACTAGAAACCAGAAATTCAAACATGATAGAATTGTAAAAATGGTGAAAATAGGGGAAACTTTAGAGGAAACAAAGGCAGCTTCTCTCTGAAAATACTGGAAAGCTAAATTTTGTGCCACTGAATTCAGGTAAAATGATTATACTCCTCCGCATCTATTTAATATCTCTCTGAAAGCGTGTGCTTTTTCTCCTAATTTTAATCCATCAGAAGACCAGAATAGATAATGTGATCTTCAGTGCTATATTACTATATATTGGCAAGTTACTTCTAGGCATTTGGGGGGTCATTTTCTTTTCTTCATTTGGTAAATAATAACTCCCTTATTTCTACAATAACCCCCTTATTTTTCCATAGATTGATTTCCATGCCTCCATCTCATCTTGCTTGCTTTATTGAATAGATGAATAGATCACCTCTAACTTCAGATAATTTTGCCTTTTCTTGCAAAACTCTCGAGCATTAAGCTTTTTTTTATCTCCTGTACTAAATCAGAATTCTCTTGATTCCATTTTTTTTTTCTTGTAGACATAGGCATGACAGACTCCAACATCTCAAAGAAACCTGTAAGAATATTAGATTTTATGAAGAATATCTGCAATTTATACTTACAGCCAGCTTCAAATCTTCAACACTCCACATCACAGCCAGGTGAGGTTTAAGGACAAACACATGCATAATTCATGAAAGCATAACCATTATTGGTAGCTCTGTAGAACAAATAGTCCTTGGTAGACACTGTGCATTTGAAGGATGCACCATATTCATGCTAGCAATACAGAGCCAAATTTGTATTTATGGCGTACTTGCAATCCATTCAATTGTGTTTCCATTTGAACACGCTGGTGAAATAGAGTGCAATATTCTGTTTCAGTTACCAGCACAAGATGCACAACTCAAAGCAGGGCTCCCGAAAGCCAGAGAGCACAGAAGAGCTGATGACTGCACAGAGTCCACCAGGGATCTTGTTATGCCAATCTAATTAACCTGGAAAATGCTCAGCTAGCACCGTGCTCTGGGCTCGCACACAGATGGAAAATGGGCTGTTCAACTACTGTGTGTGCAAGGCAGGCTTCTCATAACTCCCAAGTCAGCAGAAACATTTAAGCATATGCTTACCATTAATGTTAAACAGGTGCTTAAGTAGGCTGCTGAACAGGGAACATAACAAGGAGCACGCCTCTGGAGGACGTGATTTTTGCTTTAATTGCTGTTGCATAGGATTTATTTGCTACCCTTAGATATTACCAACGGCCTCCTTTCCCTGCCAAGACTGCAATTCTGTTAAAATTTAAGTAGGAAAATAGTGAGAAGTGCTCTCTTTATTAAAAAAATCACAAAAAAGCAAGAAACAAAACAAGGTGTATCTGTAAAACCCAAGATACCTAAACAAAGAGGAGTAATTTTTTTTTTTTAAATTCCTAGAATCTTTTATAGATTTTGATTCCTACAAGAATGGCCAAATCCAACCTAATAGGGCCTTCTTTAACCATGTTTCTAATGCATTGCAAATGTAGACGTACATGGTTAATGACAATGAAATAAAATGCAGAGAATAACATAAAATCAACAGAGAATATAATATTAACTTCTCTTCCCTGAGAAAAACTCTAAATAGTGAGATCAGGAAAGGCTCAGTCATACTGGTATGAACTACAATTAATTTCTGAATTACTGCTCTACCCACAGCATTTTATACATCCTTCATGTAGACCACAGATCCAGTTTCTAACAGAGTCAATAAACTCAGAGCTCATGAATAGTCACACTCCTGCATTACAATTGTTTGCTTTACAAACTAGATCTTCATAAGTGGTACTTTCAGCCCCCTCACAGCCGGATGAGAAGGCATTATTATGAGCATATTTTTATGTTCTTATAATTAAGCACTAGAAAAAAGCCATACAAGCTTATTTCTAGGTTACTTTGGTTATATCATAGGCTGCAGAAGAACTACTCAGTATTTACAGAAAACATGCCAAGCTATAATTTCAGTTTTTCTCTGCGTTTTTAAGAACGTCAGTCCCAAATGACAAACAAATAAAAATCTTTTATTTTCAGCATGTTTTCCAGTTTAACATCATCAGTGAAAACAAACAAGCAGAAGTGCAGGCACACAGCATGTTCTGGGGAACAGCTGATGGAGGAGCTCATGGGGCTCTCCACAGGGGACAACTTACAAAATGAGATGAAGTAAAAAATACAGAGTGCTTGTCTTAACCACCTCACTCTGCTTTTCTTCTGCTTGCTTTCTTACCATGCAGTTCACTTTTTAAATTTTTTTTCTTGTCAACTGCAGCATATTTCACTGTTGTTACCTTTTAAAAATTACTGCAAATCCCTGGTGACACAGAACATGGTAGGGTTATGTGTTGAGACTCCGATCTGAAAACACCTGAGCCTCAGACAAAACTCTTACTCATTTCAGCAGGAGTAGTAAACCCATTAAGTTTGGCAAAAGTTTTGCTTGAGTAAGTGCTGAATAATGACTACAGAATGAGGCTATGCAATATGTGACTGGAATTCATGCCAAGTCTGTCTACACATGCCTGAGTTGACAAAATCTTCTGGCCGGTATTCCCTGTAATTTGAGAGGGATTTTCCACAGCATTGACCACTCTGTTTACCATCCAGTGCTTGACCTGGCCATACAATGTTCACCACTGCAGCTCATTCCACTGTCTTGAATTGGTTTTTTTTCCTCACACTTGCTTTGATTGGACATTTGTGTGTATCTCAGGATAACCCCTTAAATCATTATTCTATAGTAATTAGGGATGAGATGGTAAGAATGCTTCATGGAAACAGACTCTCAGTATGATAAACGTTTTGTCACAAAACAAAATCCTAAATTAGTTGCTGGAGGTGCACAGAGTTTGCAACTCTTCTATTGTGCCTTGCAAGTGTGCAACTTGGGAACTACCTATTTCCAGCTGAGGGTTGGACTCAGATCCAGTTACACACATAATAATTCTGCCCCGATCAAGATATGACAGGCAATTCCATGCTTCTGTTTCCACTCTTCGTTTCTATACCAATGAAAAGGATATTGCTGGGCATATAGAGCCCAGAGGGAAAACTTTGCACCAGCAAGGCACACACTTCTTCCCAGAGCACAGCATAAATATTCCAACATGGGTGCTCCAGGAATTCCCAGGAACTCACCAATTCCCTCACCTCACCAATCATAGATGCACAAAGCCAGTTTTTGCAAAAGCAGTATTTTGACATAATCTTGATAATCCACTCCAAGGGCAACAGGACACAACAAATGCAAATTCTGCGTGCTACAATGGAAGCTGTTTGCTACAGCATCCTTAAGAGGATAGAAAATCCATGCAATCTACAGGTGAATGCAGGATACACCTGGGTCCCAGTTCTCTGTGTATTGTAGGCATTCAGGTTCTAATGGTTTAGATTTATTTTTAAAATTGCATTCTCAACTGCAGCCTTTTCAAAAGGACTGAATACTGTAGGAACTTGCTAAATGCAATGCTCCATTGGGAAGGAATGCCAAGTTTACTAAGTGACAGCATTATGCATTAGTGGATTACATGAGATTTAGAGTACATAAAACAATTTAATAAATGGGCTTTGCTTGTTAATCTCACGTGAGTCACTGCGTACTACAACACTGTACAGAGAGCACACATGCAAACACAGAACTAGAAGAATAAATCCTCATATTGCACTTGTGATGACATTAAACCACTTGGATTAAATAATTTTAAAGCCAAGGGTGCATTATAATGTTTTAGGGCAGCTCAGTGTGTACATACAAACCACTGACCAAGAGATTTCTGCTACAAGATGGCATCTTGCTGAGATGGAGCTCCTCTCCTGCGACAGCTGGGCTGTGCTGCTGGGAAACTGGACCTGCTTCTGCACAAGAATGCAGGGACCTGGGAAGAGCAAAGCTCAAAATGTGGAGCTCATCTACCTTCACATGCCACTGCAGATGTAGTTGACAAAGCCTGGGCAGATGAGCAGAGTAGTTTTTTTCTGATGTAACAGCAGAGGCAGAAGAGGGTTCTTAGTTTCACTTAAAATGCTCTGGAATATCTATGACTGTGTTTAAGCAACAGACAGACTCATCACTTAGATATTTGCAGGATAGATGTTTATGGCTCAGCTTGTATCCCATAATTCCTTGAGTCAATGGAGAGAAGTTGGCATTTAAGAGTGCAGGTACTCTGGCCCATTTTACACATCCACATGAGGATGGGATGAATCACGGCCCAGACTCCACTGACTAATTTGTAGAGTTAGCCCAGGCTGACTAACTTAGATATAAATGTCTATACTGAAGAAGCCAGTGTTTAGTCAGAGGAATCCTATGCCCATCTTGTTCTAATGAAGAATTACCACACTCCCACAGAGACTGCCCCAGCAGTTCATCACCTTCACTGTAAAAACCAGGCACTTTATCTTCTAGTTTGGAGTGCTCTGATTCCAACTTCCAGCTGTGAGTCTCGTTCTGTCTTTGTCAGCTGCATGAAAGAGCCTGTTGGTACTAAGGGTTGTGCACCCACCAGAGGTGTTCTTGGGGCATGATTTTCTATTGCCTCCCCCTTTACATAGTCAGTTAGGCCAATACTGAGAGAGTGCAAAGCCCTGCCAAGAAATGAGACCTCTGAGATGTACAAGAGTGACACTTGAAACGGGCTGTGTAGTATCTGCTGGCAGTTGAAAGACTCAATCCACAGCGCAGAAAGAGAAACTCTCCTCATCAAATAAAGCCTCAGGCCATCAACATCTACAAAACTCACATTTTAGGTATTTATTTTAACAAGCAAATCCAGACTTCATTAATGAATAAATGTAACCCCTCAAATGAAAATGAATGCAATGCTGTCTTCCCAGCTGCACAGACAGCTCTGTGGCTCTGTTGCTGCTCAGGGCTCTACAGCCACCCACTCAGCTGTCATTCACTAAAATCATAACAGTCCCTTCTCCTTTTACTGCTTGGGAAAGCAGTGAAAAGATTCCAAAAGAGAGGGAGGGAATAGACTGTCCTGTGAACAGTCAGACAGCTCAGAGGGAGAAGACAGGAATTAACACAAAGTGCACCTTTTTCCTTGCAAGCAAGAGGAACCAGAGAAGCTGCTGAGGAATACCGAAGAAAAAGATGCAGGTGTGAGGAGCACCATCTGATTCAAGATTCTGAACCCTTCTGACAGTGAAAATTAAAGTCAGACCACATGCCCTCCTTCAATCTCACAGTGCTAAATAGCAAGCTAGCAATGTAGAGTGCTTCCCACAGCTCCCAAAGTTATTCTGAGGCAGCCTGGCACCATGTATTTTTCATGGGTCCTGCATCTTTAGCAGATCCCTTATAATTCCAGGCTTTGTATTTCTCTATCCCCTAAGTAAGGATGTATCTAAAAGGATACTACATTATACAAACAATATTAGGATCCTACAAAGGTTGTGGAGCTCTCTGCCATCCCACCTTAAATGTAAAAAGGCTCCTAATTTCCACCAACTAGCAACAGGACATTAGAACAGTCTCAGCATATCTTACAGCTTTCCCAAAATGCAGCAATTCCACCACCTTCTATGGATTGTATGCCTGCTGCACATATTATCCTAACAAAGAGGAACCTGTGTTCCCCTTTATGCCTGACCCAGAAATGGTACCAGAATGTTACAGTCCTCAAAACATAACTTGCCTTTCACTAAGCAGCCACAGTCCCAAAGAATCTTTTGCTGCAATTCTTGCTGCAGTATCAGCAACTGAATTCCTGCCTGGCTTTAAACTTCAGCTGAACTCATGGTAGCTCACCAGGGAATGGCTACCACTGTTCCCTTGCTTTGTGTTCAGGAGCTTTCTGTGTTTCAGCTGAGGTAGTAGACAAATAAGGAATAGTACACAAAATCTGGATTGCATCTGGCTTCTAACTCAAGCTGAATATAAGACAGAGGGAAGGCTTAAGTAGTAGGGAGCTGCACTGGGTCACAAACCCCACCACATACTTCAGTGTGGGAGTTTTAAAACAAAATTAATCTTTACAAAGCTTCTTCAGCCCATGTTAGGACAACTGCATTCTTGGCTGAGAAGAATTTCACCCTGTTTCAGTGCCATGTGATTGAACACTGCAAGAAACACACCTCTAGGTAAATTATGGCAAAAAAGGCAAATCACAATGTAACACCAAGGTCTTCTTTATTTTAGTAAGATTTTGTTGCTCTGAGAGGCACCAGAGTTGTGCTTCTCCAGGAAGAGCAGGAGCACTCCTGGGATGACAGAGCAGCTTTACTCTTCGTGGCAGTTGTACCCTTGAGGTCTCTGAGGCCTCAGAGGTGCTAGCAGACTTCCACAGGAACGAGAGTTTCCACTGGGCTCATTTTTATTTGGATTTTTTATATGTACATCACAACTGCAGCTATCAGAGCTGGAATTTAAATGGCCAAACTGAAGATCTACAGCTCCAGACTCCCCTACAAGTCCTCTCAGTGAACCCAAACCGTCTCTTTTGCCCTATTCATACATTTTTCATCAGAGTAAAGCAGAAACATGACATATCTACCACAGTTTCTCTTGGCAGTTTCCAAACCTTTGACCAACTGCAGGTTAGACTGAAATTCAGAACACAAGTTTCACAGCAACAATCCTTCTAACACACATAGAGCAGGGTGCTCACTGCTTCCAGTGACCACTAAGTGTGCCAAAGTAACAGCATGCTCACACACAGCACATTAATCTGCCTTCAAGACCCCTCTGCACTCCCCCAAGCCCCTCCCTAATTGTTCCCACTCCCCTAATTGTCTGCAACCAAAGGTGGTGGCTCCTTATTACCCGTGTCACAATTGTACCAGTAACAAACTGGGATTTGCATGAGTGCTTGTGAGAGAATAATCTGGCACTCCAGTAAAGGCCCTCTTCCAAACAGCTCTTTTGGATACATTTGTTTGCAAATCCATCAAAAACAAACAAACAAAAAGCCTGTGTACATGATAGATCAGTCCTTTGGGAGACACAGGGAAGTGTAGAATAAAACACAGAGCTGGCACTATTGTCCCTGACCTGACAATTGGATGTGTAAGGAAAAAGACTGGAATATTTTAATGAAATAAATTATAGCCATATCTAAAGTTAGGATAAAATGCAAGTGTATTCAATTTACTTCCAAGAGTGATAAACATTTATCCCCATACCATATTGTTGCATATTAACTTCAAATGCACTGTGGAAAACTCAAGGATACATCAGTTCTTACTAGGAGAAACCACTGTGTATTAATCACTCCCTACAGCTTTTATTTAGAATTAAGAGAAATCCCATTGTAAGAGTCTGAGCTATTTCTGTAAGTTGCATTCCCCTGGCTCAAATGATGAATGGGAAATACAGCAGTAAAATAAAAATAGGCACCTTTCCAGGCAAATGCTGTTGTTTTTAAAAAAAAAGAAAAAAAAAAAGGGCCCTAGTAAAATACTGCCATAGGGATAAAAACATTTATCTCAGTGTCACAAGAATGGCTTCATTTTTTGCAGGACTAATTAGGTAATAAAGAAATCACAGGTGTAGTGACTCCATGAGCTATTATCACACTTAAAAAGGGTCCACTGCATGGCCAGGGACCAGTGTGTCAGTATTATCACCTGCTGTCACATCATTTTAGGAATGAAATAGCTCAATTTAACAAAGATTTTTAAAGAGAAGAAAAATCAATACATAGTTAGAAGCTTGTCAGGATTCTAAGCAACAGCAAAACTGCCAGAAAACAAACAAACAAAAAAATAAAGTCATGGTGGGCTTTGAATTTTCAATGCCTTTTTGGATTTTGTTGAGGCACTTAATGCAGGGCACACTGTAATGCACCTCCTGGGATTCCACACACCCCAACCCTGTATTCTCAATCACTGCCAGGTATGTGAGGGAGGACATCCACAGCATAGGATTTGACCTGAGTAGTTCAGGATTCTAATTTTAATTGTAGAAAAAGTGATATGAAGGCAAAAATACAATTTTTTTTTTTAAACAACAGCTTAAGGAAGAGGATAAAGTGGTGGGCTTAACTTGCTGGAACTTCCATCAAAAGTGGACATCAGTTTTCAGGATTAGGTCTGCTAAATACTATCTTGAAGAAATATAAAATCTATTCAACTATCCTAAAGCTCAAATATTCACTTAAACTTAACTCTTGCTTAAATAAATTGCAGATCCAGCTGCAACCACAGACTAGATTATCACAGAAACCAGGTGTGTGTGGTTTAGGTGGTCCATAAAAACAGACCTTATCTAAAGAAATTCCCCATCCCCCCACCAAAAATCAAATGAAACAGTTTGCTTGTCTTTAAATTTGATTCCAAATACTCAAAAATGAAGTCTCTGAAGAAAACCTTGCATTCAAGTCCAGGGAGACTGCCCCAAGTGACAGAAGCAACTGTGACTTAGCAGCCTGAGGAGCCAGATCCTGCTCCTGCCTGAGTCAGAGGCAGAAACTCCTGTCCCTGGCTGAAGGCTGGAGTTGTGGACAGCCCGGGCTGCTGCCCAGCCCTGTGTGCAGATGGATCCCGCAGGGCTGTGCATGTGAGGATCCATTTTGCCACGCTGGGAAGCACCCGCCAGGAATCCCAGCAGAAGCTCCAGCCCTGTGCTGAGTGGCAGTGGGGGAGTCCCTTCCTGCTCCTCATTCCCCCACTTCAGAGACTAGCAAGGAAAATGTGCAAGAGGTTTTTATGAATTCTGTGGTTTTACACATTCTCTGTATGTGAATTAGGTTCACCCTGTACTTGAATCAAAAAATAGTCATCTCAGCTGGTTGATTATTTTCTCTTACAGATAGAGAACATCCTAACCAAAGGCTATAATGACCACTAGGATGAGTAGCTTAAGCAGATAATAGTCTAAATTTTTGCACATTAAAGAAGTTCCAGCACTAGATATTTCCCAGGCATTTAAGAAACACAATAAAAGGAGCATGCTGCAATCACACAGGCTGTGCAATTCTCCTGGAAAAAATTGTTTGTAGAAGTTCCTTTTCAGTTCCCTTACTTGAATTTACAGGTCACATAGCATTGCACCTTCCTCTTAAACACTACTGCTGGGAAAAGCAGTATTGTTAGTGTTGGAAAAGAAGCTCCCTTAAAAAGCCAGCAAAGCATTTTACTACAGAACTTGATTAAAGGATGGCGACTACTTTGGCTGCTTCTTGAACGCGTCAACAGAAGGCATGAGAGAAACAGATACTACCTTTGTACTAAATACTAGCATTTCCCGTCACAGGGGAGGCAAAACACAGACAGGACTGCTCTGCCTGAGCAGAGAGGGGACAGGAGACCAACAGGTACCCTTTACGAGCTTCGGGTTATTTGAAATAAGTTGGTTTTAAGGCGAAGAGCCCAGCAGCCTCTCCCAGGCTGCGGTGCACCCCCGCCCCACCGCAGCGAGCTCCTCCCGGCTGCGGAGCCGCCGCATGCGGGGCCCGGCGCACCCCCGGCCCCGCCGCCCCCAGCGGGTCAAGCCAGCAGGCAAAACACACCAATATATTTCCATCAGCACAAGATGGCAACCAGCACTTCAGCACTTCTTCCGGCAGAGCAGCTGCATGCTTTTATTTTTTCCTTAAGGGAGGAGGGGGATTATTCAAAAGGCATC
>VZTR01014615.1:1451620-1477009 GCA_013400775.1 Chaetops frenatus | reverse complement strand
GGGGGGGGGGGGGGTTTGGTTTTGTATTTTTATTTTTTCAAATGGCATCAAGACAAACGTTTCCAGTAGTAATGCCGGAGGAAAGGCGAGGCAGCCCCACAGCCCCCAGCTCACGCACACACATCGTGGTCATCAACTTGGCGAAGTTGGCCGTGCCGGGGCGCGGTGCCCCAGCGAGCCCCGCGACCCCGCCCGCGCTGCGCCCCACTCCCCCGGCACCCCCAAATCCCCCGGCACCCCCTTCAGCGGGGGGCAGCCACCACGCGGGGCACGGACAGCAAGCAATGCCCCCTCTCCTGTCTCCCCGGCCAGCCCAGCGCCAGCAGCGGGGGCTCCGCGCCGACCGTGCGGGCGGTGAGCGGGGTCTGGCAGCGCCGAGCCGCGCAGGGACCCCCGACACTTACTCACAGTCACTGGAGGCGCCAGCAGCAGCCACTTACCAGCATGTTTCCTTGCATTTTAGCCGTTTGAAACATTGCCTTTTCCTTCATTTTTGCCGTGTGAGTGCGTGCGTGTGCTGGTCCCCGAGAGTTACTTAATCCAGCGGCTGGATCACTTTAGTGAAGAACTGGCGTGCACTTGCGATGGCTCTTTTTGGTGTGGAGTGGAGGGGACTACCAGCAGCGGAGGGGGAGGGTGCCTGCCTTCTACCTTTTCCTTCCCCACCCTTTTCAATATATATTTTTCCTTTTGACCCAAAGGAAAAAATAAATAATAATAAAAAAGCAATAAAAATAAAGCATCCCCTGTCAGAGGCGAGGGGAGGCGGGAGCAGCGGGGGCACCCAGCTCTGTCACCACCCGGATCCAGGTTTTGCCCTGCGGGAGCCGGCGGGGGGGGGGGGGGGGGGGGGGGGGGCGCACCCACCCCCCCCCCCCGCCCATGCCCGGCCACCGCCCCGGGCCGGGGCGGCCCCCCCGAGCCGAGCGGAGCCCACCCCGCAGACCAGCTGCAGAAAAAGGGAGGGTGGGGGGCAATAAATAAAAAAGAGGGGAGCTGGAGTAGGCGGAGGGGCGGTCGCCCCCTCCGCTGGCCGTGCCCGACTCGCCGCTTTCCCCGGGGGTTACACACGCTTTTTACAACAGGAGCCGGGGAGGGTGTGGGGAGAGGAGCCGCCTCTCCGGCGTTAACTGTTCACCGGCTGGGCCGGCGCGGCCCCGGCCAGGCCACGGCTGGTGCAGGGAGGGTGGGGAATAGCAGGGCGCTGCCGCGGGGAGCGGGGGATGCTCGGCGCGTTTCCATGGCTGCGCCCCGGCCCGCCCGCAGCCCCCCGGAGCCGCAGCCCCCCGATCCCAGCCCGCAGCATGCGCGGGGAGCTGCCGGGGGATGGGGCGTTCCAGGCACTTGTCCCAGCGCCAGGGTTTGGGGTCTGAGGCGAGCCCGCCGCGGGAACGGGCAGGGGGGTGCCGGAGCTCGGCTCCCACACGGGAAAATGCAAAGCCAAGGGCACTGCCCGCGCCGGGCTGCAGCTGGGGCCGGCCGTGGCCTCTGTGCCTTTCCAGCGGTGCTCTCACTGGTGAGAGGTTTCCCATCGCTGTCACTGCAGTCCCTCAGCTGCGCTGCCCCACAGGTGGCTGGAGCAGCCGCTGCGAGACGGTGCTGTCCTGCTGAGGACCTGCTCCCTCCTCGCCTTGGTGCAGCTTTCCAGGGACAGAGCCTTGTCACCCATCCCAGAGGTTTGCACCTCACCTTGCACACAGAAAAAAAAAAAAAAAAAAAAAAAACCCTTTTGGAGTGTGGTCTCTCTGTCTCTCCGTGATGCACCAGAAGTAATTACACTTCAGGAGAATGAGGAGCCCATCGATTTCACTTGGCAGGAACAGGGCTGCTCTGCATGTTGCTCACTCAAAAGGAGAGAAGAAACTGAGAAGTGATTTGCTTCATATCTGAGAAGGGAAATCAAGAAGAAAAAGCAAGAACTCCTCTTGTCATCCAAGGTTTAATCAAGCCAATGGCTAAACCAAAAGCTCTCTTACTTTTTTTAATTTTTTTTTCCCAGCAAGGGAGCTGCAAACATGTCCATGCAAGCTTTTCTTATGCCCATCTGTAGCACTTTGAACTCTGGTCCTTCCCAGTTTGCAGCATCTTCACTTCATAGGCAATGGGTGTTCACTAGAAATAGGACACAACATGGGCAATCCCAGAGTGTTTTTCACACTCTAGTTTTCTTTAAGCCACTCAGCTGTTCAAAGATATATAAATACAAAATCTCACCCAAGACGTTAAGCTGGTATCTCAGAAATGACGATAATGGGAAAAGTGAGACTCCAAGACACTTGTGGGAAGTGCCAGTGGCAGCTGATGCTGGTACCTTTGAGGATTACCTGTGGAAGCTTTTGTTTTACAGAAATACAACCTCTCACTTGAAGATCTTGATTACTCACTCCCTTGTCTTTATTTGGCTTATACCTTATACAAGGTGCATTTTCAGCAGGAAGTTCTTCATTATGTTCTTCAAACTCTGGTCTTGTTTTCTTTACTTTGGTTTTGGTGTTTTATCAGGCAGTTCTTTTTCCGTATCAGTTTTTATCCTTAGGTGTTTTAATTATGTACAATTGCAAAATATACCTGTACTTCACTGTTAGTAGTTCCATTTACCTCCTGCATTACTTCACACACCAGCAGAAATACTTACCACACATTGAACTCTGGCAGTACTGGGATTTTGGATATTTTTACCTCAGCTTTGTCATAATGCAGTTACAGTGTTTATCTCTTATTTTTATTTCGTATTTAATTTATGCACTATTGGCATAAAAGTAGCAATTATCTTGATTAAAACAGCTTTGTTTAAAGTTGAGATTACTGGCAAAATGCTTAGTTTCACCATTGACAGTATCCAGGGCTTTTTCTTTTATTAAGCACTGACCAGGGTCCATTTGGCTGGAATTTGTACATTGCTGTGTTTCCACTTCTGCCACTGAAGTCTGACCCTACAATCCAGAGACTTCCAGAAACAGGAAACAAAAGTGTTTTGCAGAGTTAAGCAAA
This sequence comes from Chaetops frenatus, assembly GCA_013400775.1. Lineage (NCBI taxonomy): Eukaryota > Metazoa > Chordata > Aves > Passeriformes > Picathartidae > Chaetops > Chaetops frenatus. The sequence goes on along the minus strand of VZTR01014615.1, from coordinate 1,474,018 downwards.
ATGACACTGATTATGTTGTAGCAAAAACGCCAAACACATTATGAGAGAGAATTCTTGTTTACAGCTTTTAATTCTTATTTTCTGACTCACTTGACACTTTGAGAAAAGACATAGTGAATGGTTTCTCTCTGGAAAGTTTTATGACCAGAGTCCACCCTTGGATGTTTCCAAAGCTGAGTGGATAAAGCCCTGGTCAGCCTGGTCTGATGAGAGAGCTCACCCTGCTCTGACCAGGAGCTTGGGCTAGAGACCTCCTGAGGCCTCTTCCAGCCCAAAGGGTCACAGCACCCCAGACAGAGTGACCCTTTTTGTTACAGATCAAAATGTCTCTTTAATAAATGACTTGTTCTGTTGCTTCCTCCGATGATGCCAAAACTGCATCCCTCATGCTTCCCAAAGACTTCAGGTTCTGCTGATCAGGACCTTGGCTGGTAATTTTCACTCCTGAACCCCTTTTGCTTGGCTGATGGAACAGCTAAGACTTAGATCCAGAAGTGTGAGACTAAGCCGTGCTGCAGATTTGTACCCCAGGCTGTGGCCAGGTGATTCTGTTGCAAACAATGGCACTGCCCATCAGATTTGGGACATTTAGGGCAGCTACAAGTGATACAGCAACAGAACTTCCTCAACTGCATTAATCTGACTGTCATCCACCATTCAGACATTTTTTGAGCTTTTCTTCTAGATGGATGTTCTCCATGTCATTTTAATGGAAATTCGCTAGAGCTACAACAAATACTCCCACTGAACAAGGAATCAAGTTTTTTATGGTTAGGAAGTGACATGGTGAATGCAGAAGGATGATCTGAAATTTCTTCTCATTTTTGTGGGGAACAATTTTTTTGCTTCCTTTGAATAATGTGGAAGGACAGACAATCACCCTGGGACCCAATAAAGCAGCATGATTTAAGTAGCTAAAAAGCCTCTGTATTTAAGACCAGCAATCTAGCCCAGGAAACTTCAATAAAACATGAAAATATTCCTTCATCATATCAGGCTTTTTCTCAGAGGGAAAATGTTAAAATTCATTACTTTTGCATTCCTTGGTTTAGTCTCAGGGCACCTCCTTTGCCAGCAGAGTTACTTTTGATATGAATGTGGGAAGGTTTGGCCCACACTCAGCTGCATCTTAACAGGAAGGTCTTAAGTGAAACCCCTGTATAAGAAGAGTTTTTTTTCCAATCTGTCCATTTGTATCTAAGGTTCATAACAGGAGGAAAACCCTGGGAAATCAAGAAGTTTTCATTTTAAATCTCATCTAGGGATAGATTCCATACCTCAGGTACTATGACAAAACCAAATGGCATCTTCATCCACCAATATTTTTATAGGCCATTTTGAGGAAATGTGCTTTTCTCACATCTCTCACAGAATGAGATATAGGAAAAAAAATAAAGCCTCATAGATATTCTATTCTTTGTGGGTTTCAGTACTCTGAGGCTGACTTTCTTTATCTGAGAAGGAGCACAGGCTACAATGCTTACATCCTATTCACAATACTTTATTTAAAGCCATGTTGATAAGAGACTGGGAGAATTCATTTTATCAAATAAAACCCATTCAATGCATTTGATGCTGGCTCTCCTCACTCTCCAAACAAGCCCAGGAACAGTTCTTCTGAACAGAAGGAAAGAATGAATTTCACACAGTATTAGCTGGCTGCAGAGCACAGACATTCATTTTTCAATATTTTGAAAGAAAAATCTTTTAAGGATGTAAGACCACAGACAAATACAACAGCTGCTGTACTAAGAATCTGCTCTAAGAACATCAGGATTTCACTTCCTCTTCTTAATTTAAAGTTACTTTTTACTGTCTTCAATAAAAGTATTTGTGTTTTCAAAATGTAGCAAATGGCTTTTTCCTCTCTGTCAGACCCTTTTGTGAGGATCCTGTCTGCTGCCTTTCAGCTTGATGCCACAAGCCTATGCCCAGGCTTCTCTCCAACTTAATTTCAAGACTGTCTTCTCTATGACTGAGCTAAGCCATATTCCTCTTTTGCTCTGAATTGTCTCCACAGCCTGCATCCCACCAGGCCCAGGTCCCCAGCACACTGTTTTGTGATGTGACTCAGCTTCCCTGCCCTGGGCCCACAGTCTGAGCTCAGCACCAGGGGAGGCTGATTTGCACTTCCAGTCAAACATCCAGGAAATCTGGTGCTTTCCAGCAGAAATGCTGAGGGGGAACCCAACACAAATGCTTGAGATCAGATCATTGAGACTGGAAGGACCTCAGGAGATCTCCAGCCCAAACTCATACTGAAGCAGTGTCAGCTCTGAGGTCAAACCAGGTTGCTCAGAGCTCTGCCATGTCTTGAAACCCTGCAAGGGTTGGGATTGCACAGCTTCACTGGGCAACCTGTTCTAATAGATGTCTGTTCTCACAGGGATAAGGATTTTCCTTATATTTAGTCTGAACTTTTCTTGTTTTGGCTTGTGCCTGTTGCTTCTCGTTCTTCTGACACATCTCACTGTGAAGAGCTTGGTTCCATCTTCTCAAAAAACCTCCCCAAGAAGTTGGAAAGCTGCTGCCAGGCCCCCCCAAGCCCATTTCTTCTCCAGGCTGAACCAGTCCACCTTCCTCAGCCTCTCTGCAAGGGTGAAGTGTTCCAGTCCCTGACCCTCCAGGTGGCTTTCTGCTGAACTTGTTCCAATTTCTATCAGTCAAGTAGGGAGGCCCCAAAGATGAACCACAGATGTGGTCTAGTGAGTGCCAAGAAAAGGAGTGGTCTTGTTTTCTTTACATCATCTCTAGTACTTGCTTTGTTATTAAATTATAATATTCAAGAGGAATGGGATTGGTGAGATCCCAAATGAAATGCTTGAGTGTTACATGGTGCAATACTAAATTAGTCAGAAACAGCTTTAGTAATAGTAAATATATTCCATAAGAGTATTTAGTAATGCAACACTGAAGAAAAAACCCAGATAATTACAGCAAGGAACAAATTTTTTTCCTAAGTAGATCAATTTTGAGAATTTAATTGCTTAAGCCAAGCTACATGTTTCTTCTGAAAAAATGTCACTCCTAATATCCTAAAACTTTGCCCAAATATTTACAGCTTCCAGTCTTGTCTTCTAAGGAAGTCTTGGCTTGTCTTCCAGAGAAGAAATTTGAGAGAAAATAAAGTAAATACACTGTTAAATAAATTTAAAATTTACTTCTGAGGATCACTAATTCTTCAAGAGATTAGAATAATGACAGAGCAGCTGCTGTTAAAAAGTTAATATATGCTAGTTTTTACTGCGTGAGGGTGCTTAAGCCATCTTTGTTAACATAAATGGGAGAGTCTGAAACAAAGGAAATTATGTTATCTCAGTCAGCATCATCTGTTTCTTGAGGAAAAAACGAATATAATAGAAACCTCTGAATTTTAGAATTTAATATATTTTGATTAATTTTATTTTAATTTCTTAGATTTTGGTGGGTTATTACCAACCTATTCTCCATGTCATATTTTTGACAACATGTTCATTCACTTCTCATCCCTGCTAGTTTAATGTAGGACTTTAAAACTTCAAATGCTCACGGAATTTGTAATGGAACAGCTGAACACTGTTGTCTTTGAGAAAAGACTGATATGTTCCTTTTTACACCAACAGGAGTGTATTTTCCAAAGGGTATAATTGGACAGTTTATTCCTCAGGTACCAATTTCCCAAGGGAAACAGCTCAACACATCTGATGTCTCCTAACACTACTGAGACAATAAATACCCATAGATGTGCTTTGACATTTAGTTCTTAGAAAACATGGTAGTTTGTTAGGTTCACCAGGGATTTAGCTTGAGACACATCACCTCTGGACAGGTCCCTGGAACTCAGTCAGCTCCCCGTTATCCCTGAGTGAATTATTCATCTGCAAATAGACCATGGGGGCAGTACAGAGATCCCCAGCTTGCTTTCATGTAGCCCCTGATAAACCCAAGAGCTCACAGGCTCAGTGGGGCAGTGCCTTTTATTTTGTTATGCTGAACCTTCTGAACTCTCACAAAAGCAGATTGGATGGGGGGGGGGATGTCTCAGACTCGTGTCCACAACAGTAATGAATGTGCTGTATTTTTACTTTCTTAGGTAGAAGTACCAAATGTATTTCATTCATGAGTCCCTGTCCATACTGAGCACGAGGTTTCCTCCTAAGACAAGCAGCAGATAAACTCTAGAGTGCAGCCCAAGCATAAAGTGATGTTGACAGCTGCACGAGGGAAAAATCTGGACGATTTCCACTAGTAGTATAGATTCTACCTTAAGGCTTCTTGTTTTTTCACATTTCTAGCTTTTAAACTCCATTAATAAAAGCTAAAAATATACAGAGTTCAAATAATTACTTTTCCATGAATGAAATTGGTGTTGCTAAGGCATTCGGAGTAGGAGGAAAAGCACTCAGAATATGATTTCTGCATCATGTCTGGGCATATGAAATTTAAATGCATGGGGATGTTAGGAAAATCTGGGCAGAATCATTAGGCTCAGTAGTAGTAACAGAAAAATGCTAATAGGAAGCATTATGGGACTTTGTTCTTCAGGCAAGTACCACTTCTGGTTAATCAGACCTAAAGATTTTTATTCTTCAAAAACTAGAAATCCTGCTGTAGAATTATAGACTCCTCATTAAGCTCTTCTAGCAAGTATCCTCACCCTTAAATGTACTTTGGATTTCCATTGGGACTTCACCAATTCCAGTGCCTAGCAAATGGATCCCATTGTCTTTGCTAAATTAAGAGTATCCTGTGCCACCAAGCTTCTCCCAGTACAAGTGGAGACTGCAGAGCTTTAAAAACAAATGCATAAATCCACACAAACCCTAACTAGAATATAGTATGCTGAAAGCAACATATGTGCTAAGGTTTTCTCATTACCACTGAAATGAAAATATAGACAGACTTGTGGTAAACATTAGAAAGTTTGTTATGCAACAGATTTTATCCTCTGAAACAAGTTTAATTTTATTTCAATACCATTCTGACTGTTACATTTTTTTTAATCACAATTATGTTGAGAATGCAAAAAGCATCAAAATCTCCTTCACTCAAGTGTTCACTCCTGACAGTGATTCCAGCCAAGTTGGAAAGATACCAAAACCACAAGTCCCAGAACCAAGAAGGATCTCACATGTTGCCAAGAAAATGCCAAGCACTAAGAGGCAAGGAGGCTCATCCCTTTGAAATCCACACAAGTCCTGCCACTGAAGCCACAGCTGCCATCGAGGTCCAGCCATAATTTTTCCTTCATCACCACAACAAGTCAAGCTCTACTGGTGTAAAATAGCCCAGTTCCCATTTAAGCCAAGCAGAAAACCTGGAGCCACAAATGAACCTTCTGTTTAGCACAAGCCCTAGTGCTGGTACATTGCTCAGAAGGCATTCTGCCTTTGGTATATGTTATTTCACTATTCCAATGTCTTAGTTCTGCAGATAACTTATTTTGTGAATATCAATGAATTTCTATTTAATTTGTGAAGTTGTATAGGATCTTTTAGGTAGATAATTTAATGCTTGCCAACTTCCATTAATTTTTAACTAGGCTTTCTAGCCTGGAAGACATACTGAAACATTCTCATTTCAGATCAGGTGGGTCTATCTTTTGATTAAAGAGCCAATTTTTTTTTTCTTTCATTGTGGTACGGATGATTAAATTTCTCTGCTAATTATCTGTATCACCTCAGAACACCCTGTGCCTGACATAAAATATTTCAACAAAATAAGGCTACATTTAATTGCATTACTCCTTTTCTTAATGATGAGAGGTTGATATAAGTCTGTCAATTCACTTTGAGTTCTTCTCCACCTTGAGGGCAAAGATAATGTTTCTTGCTGTTGGATGATGTTCCTACAACACCAGTAGATACTTTTTTCTCTACTTTGTAGTGGAATTTCAGTAGAATTTTAGTAAATTAGGTGACCAAATATTCCTGCACAGGCATTTTAACACACAGTTTATTCTTCTTAGGTATATTTAGTAAGTTAATTTCCTAATTATTTGAGGCCAGGTACCTAAGTTTCCTTCCTTTTGAAGAAACTGGTATCATGCCTTCAAGCAATCTTGTCTATTGGCATAAACCAATTGCTAGGATGGTATTTTGGAGTTCTCCAAAGTCAGGGATTTAGTTAATCTGTTGTGACAATCACTTAATTTTCATTATTTGAGTTTATGAAAGTGTGAACTTTCTAGAGTAGGGCCTTCACTTTATCACATTTATAAAATGTTGGAGCAAACAGGGCCCTGACATCTATCCAATAATCTAAAATATCACAATAGGATTTTTTGTTTTTCCCATGTTAGTAAGATGGGTGCAGGCCAAGAGTCTGAATGCCTAATATATTTAGGAATAATAGTCAAGGATCTAATTACTTTTGTCAGTTTTCAGCTCTAAATCAAGGTATATAGAATGCAAACAATAATTTATATCAAGATTTTGCCTTCAGTTAAAGAGAGTGCTGCCTAATGTGGAGGTAGAACTTTTCCTAATGGAATCAAAAGGAACTTTGGAAAAGTTATCATCAATTTTTCTAGGTATTAGTTCAGGTTGCCAGTCTTGGGGTAGAAGAACTGAAGTTAAAACCTTCCTTGGGCTTTATTTTGGGGAAGCTCTATTTTACCTGGAATCATAAATTAATACATCCTCTCAATATCTTTCTAATGCACCCTTTTGTGTGTAATGTAGACAAAGTCATTTAAAGGTGGGGAAGCAGTTAAGTAAGGAAAATGGTGTTCATTGCAACAAATGCCTGGAAAGCAGGAAACAAAAAGCTCTAGAAGCCCTATTAAAAATAAATAAGGATTATGCCATCCTTCACTTACAAGGACATATATATGAGACTCAGTAAATTCAGCTATTGATGCTCATTATGGGGAGGTGAGAGGAACCTTTGTAGACTCTCAGTTAACTTAGGCAGATGCAGTGTGTCCAAGTAGATTAATAAAAACACTGTTTTGCTCCAATACAGCAGAGAGAAGCTTACTGGGACACTCTATGGAAAGATACGAGAAAAAACACCCCTGGCTCAAAAGCTTGGGGTCCCTCCCTCTCTCCCTGGAGTGTCTGTCCAGGCAGCTCACCTGGCTCCTGAGTGACCACCCTGCATGGCAGAAGAGCCAAAACTTGAGTCATCCCTTTGAAATGAAAGAGTTTTTGCCTCGAGTCTGGGGAGAAGATGGCATCTGCTGTGTGCTGATCACTGGGTTGCATTACAGCTCCTTTGATGGGGAGCCACTTTTACAGGGGAGAATCATTTCAGTCCTTTGGGTGCCACCACCTCCAGAGAGCACATTCCCCAGCTGATCCCGAAATCAAGGGATTTTAAAGATGTGTTTCCCAGAGCAGCACTGAGTGAGGGATCCTGGCCAGGGCTGCTGGCAGGAGGAGACTCTGAGCTGCAGGCTTGGTGGACAAGCAAAGGCCATGGCCATGATGAAATGCAGGATGCTTGTCTGGAATTCAGTGTGGAGCCTCTCTGTGATTTCAGTGGGCTTTCATTATCTATTTTGTTTTCTATTTCAGTCTTAGTTGTTCTCTTTCTCTTTTTTTTCTGAGAGAGGAATATAGCTTGGTGGTTGGTTTGGCAAAAGGCTACGTACACATAATTTTTTTTGCATAACAAAATATAATTAGAAAATGTAAATATAACTTAACTCTATTACTGCACTGAACAATAAAATGACCACAACACAGGCTACTCTGGCTCTCTGACAATTCATCATCCAAATTACACACCACATCTCCATTAGACTGCCCTTTTCCACAAAATTCATCTTGCCTTGTTGCAGCTGAAAAACAAAACCAATTTCTTAAACACCAATATAAATGAAGTGATGAAGTCCAGTGTTCGGAATACATCAAGAAGAAACATTTTGAGGATTACAATCTTCTCTTACGGATAAGAATATATTTTTATGCTGAAGTTTTTAAAGGAATAATTATTCTTCATGAGTGATTTTGTTCTGAAATGCAGCTGGTTTACATCATGGGAGTTCATAACACATTAACTCTTTCTCTAGGATAGATCCTTGGTTTACTGACCTTGGCTTTCATCCACTGGATTTTTTTTACCAGGTATATTATGCACATCATGGATATGGACAACATGACTCACACAAGGAATGTTAACCAGAAACAACAAGGGCATGAAAAGGCAAAGTCTGGTTACAAGACAGCAAAACCTTCTCCCTTCACAAACAAGGAGAAAATGTGGAAGTTTCTGTGGGAATTTTTGCCATAAAAAATTACGTTTATCAAAACCTGCAAATTGTGTCTAAAAACTGTTTGGTTTTAAAATATTTTATTAAGAATTTGTTAAGTCATTAGTTTCCATTAAAGCTGAGCCCTGTAAGCCCCCAACAACTGGTGCACCAAGTGAAGTTTTACAGACTGCTGAAAAAAACTTCTACCATTTCTCACAAATTAAGCTAAAATATATTTTAAAAAATACTTTTTGTAACCAAAATTTGCATGTTTATTAGACAATATTAGACAAGTTATTGACTTCTCTAATACTTGTCTGCAAGATGTTTTACAAATGGAACCCATCTCAATTGTCATTTATAAAGGTAAAAAAAAAAAAAAAAAAAGGCAAGTAGAATCAGTGATTCCATGGATGAATTAGTGGCAAATTCAAAATGTAAACAACGCATTTTGACCAATCCATGCTGTAAAAGGACAGAAACTAAGCACAGAGCAAAATGGGAAGAGTCAGAATAACATTACCACAGTGGCTCTGAAATGGAAATTCATGGAGCAAAAGGAATTAAGGCCAGTGGAAGATTTGGAGGCCTAAAGCAAGACGTAAGTGGAATTTAGACATTTGGGTCTCCAGGTGAAATAGTCAGAATTTCAGCTCAGCCCTCACCTCACTCTGGTACTTTTTCAGCTCCATTGGCACTGGGGTTTGGGAGTTGTCCTGGGTTCACACAGGTGGGGGTTACCCCAAGCAAGTGCCCTGAGTTTGAGCAGCCACGGTGCTCCACAGCTCATTTGTGAGCTTGGACTGCCTGCAAACCAACATCCAGCACCCACTCCACAGCTTTGGGGCAAGGTGTCCTCTCCTCAGCCCTCTCCATAAGAAAAGAGATGGATCCTCAAGACCTCTAGAGCCAAGAGCTGTAACACACATGCAGGTACCCTTATGAAGAGGAGAGCTTGGAAGCAGGTTGTATGGAGAAAATGACATTATTTTCTCAAAACTTTACTGAGAGTTTATATTAAAATTTATATTCCTGTGTCTGCTGCTGTAGTTAGAAGTGGATTGAGATCCTAACCCCAGGCAGCCACTCACTCTCTTTTGTCTCCCATTCACTTCTACACAAATCCTTGCTACCTTCTTGAAATTCAAGTGTTCTATATTTTTTACAGAATACGAAGAAAATAACTTCTGAACTCAAAACAGGTCTTACAAATCTTCTTACGAATCTCACAAATCTTCTTGAAATTCAAGCGTTCTATATTTTTATAGAATACAAAGAAAATAACTTCTGAACTCAAAACAGGTCTTACAAATCCGGCCAAAGTCAGAGTGGAGCAATTTGATGTAACTCCAAATGCTGCATAAGACTGGCCATTACAATTTTTATGCATTACTTCCTCTTGAAATAATTGCCTTTTTTTTTTTGTTGTTGTTGTTTTTATAATTGAATTAAAAGTAGGCAGGTGCTGGTACAAGAGATACAACTTTTCCCTAGCCAGCTGTAACATGAAGTCTATTAAAGCAGTTGCTCTGGTACTATTTATCCCTTTGTAAGAGAATTTGAAATCAAAGGTGCTTCTGAGACAGGAGCTCAGAATATATCTTCTGGTGCTGTCTTTTTTTTCTGATGTTCCTCAGGCTGCTCTTGCCTGTGCAATAAATACTCCATCTATTCTGGTTTCAGCTGAGTCTGACTTCTGTGTGAATTTATGCGTCTATGAAGTGAATAAATTAGATGTGAGCTGAGATGATGGAATGTAAGAGGAATTATTTTCTTTCCCTTATAAGTCCCACAGATTAGTTCTAGGGCCACAGCCATTGTTTTTAAAATTAAAAGCGGAAGACTACCAGTTGAGTTAACAAAATACCACTGTAATACTCAGAGAATGGAATTCAAAACTTGGCTCCTGCACAGATAAAATGAACATAGGTGTTTCTTCTTCTTTCATGTGCATTACAGAAAAATGGAGTGGTTTTGAGTCCTCTGTGAGAGATACTGCACAACCCCCTGGCCATTTCTGTGCAATGTGCTCATCATTGAGGCCCCCTTCTCTTCATTTCTCCTCATCTACTCCCAAACCCTTTTAAATGCCTTGTCTTTCAAGACAATCAACCTTCCCTTCACATTTCCTTTAATTTTCCCAAGCTATTTTCCATGGCTTATCTCCATGTTCTGTATCAGAAGTATGTTTTCAATAAAGTAGCCTGTGGTCTACAGTGGTCTAGAGCTCAATTCTCAGCCATGAGCTAACAACAAAGCCATTTGTGCACCTGTTTACCATTTGTGTTATAATGAAGTGGAAATCTGCGTGTTGCCCCAGAGATTGCCCAACTCCAGCCTGTAAATGTAAAAGGAACTAAAATGCTGGGACATTTTTATGAATACAGAAGCATTTAAGTAATGGACATAAATTTGTAAATCTTATTAATTACAGAGGATTGATGCAGCACAAAAGAAAGATGGTTCAATGAAGATTTGTCATGTCTGCTGATATTGTTCTGTGGCCTCAGGCAAGGCATGGGCTAGTTCTTGAAATGTCTATAAAGGACTCACTGACTTCCACAGGGCTGAGTGCCAGGGAGCAGCAAAGGCAGGGCTGCTCCTGGAGGGAGAAGGAGCCAGGAGTCACAGGGCACCTCCCCACAGCCCTGAGCAGGCCCGTGCTGATAAGAGCTCCACCCAGGGCAAATGGAGGGGTCTGATCCAGGCCCATTCAGAGAGCTCCAGCACGGGACCAGCCTGACACAAGATACCATAGAGGAAAATTTGGGAGTGCAGCCAGGGAGGGCAGCAAGTGCCAGGGCAGCAGGAGGCTGGGCTGGGCTCAGGAACACCTGCAATATAGTTCAGGCTTGGACAGCTGAGCACAAGCTTAAACAGAGAGTGTGGACACAGGTGCAAGCTGAGGCTGGTCAGGGCAATTCATAACTCCTGGTGCACTCACAACACTGGAGTTAAGTGCCAATAACTTATCAGGACCCAGATCTCAGCACCTCTGTACACCAGACCATGGAAAAATTAGGACACTCCTAGCGCTATTCCAGGCTTATTGTTAGGAAACAGGTTGTGATGTTCAGGATTTGTCCTAAGAGCATCACTTATAAGCCAAAAGTTGTTAGAATCAAGGAAAGAGCTTTGCCAGCAATATTGCAAGAGTTCAGGTCTTAACCTGCACACTCTGTTCTTAAATATTCAGAAGTGAAATGGGAAAAAAAATTACATCAATCAAATAACAGAGTTTGCAGGTCAGCTTGCACCCAGCAGCCCCCATCCAGCTCCTCCAGGCACCGGGACAGGTCCAGTGAGCTGCTTTGCACATCCAGCCTTGTTCTCACTTTCCAAGCACAGCTGTAGCCTCTTCCCTGTGCTACCCAAAAAGTCCTGAAATCTCAAATTTCAGGATACATAAGATTCAGGATGAGACCTCCATGCAGTTCTACTTCAGCACAGAGGGGCTGGTTGGGAATGGTTAAAAAACCCTCAACCCCACATCACAGGAACTCCTTACTGAGCAGAGCTGTTCTCTGTTCATTTACACCTCCTATCTAGAGGAGTTTGCACCAATTTCTGTCTTCAAACACATTTCTCAGTGCAACCAGAATTTGTCCAGCCTAAGACACCACAGCAAAAAGTTCCCACAGAGACTGAGAGAGTGGCTGGGACCTACAAGACATCAATTACTGGGATAAATGCCTGGCTTTGACATTCTGAAATCAAAGGCTGATGAAGTAGACTTCCCTAGACTTCAAGAGCAGCCTCTATGGTCAGAGCAATCAGTGGGCTCTCCACTGGCACAGTAGTCCTCCTTTTCTGCCTATGCACCATTCAAATATCCACTTTTTTTTTGTAATAGTTTCTTTCCAGTCTCAAGCAGCTGACTCTCCTCTGCCTGTTTTAGAGGTGCTGCCCCTGAAATGAACTGTAGAGCAATGGGCACAGTAATTTATCATACACCTTTAACCTGATCATTTGTTGCCTGCCCCATATTTCACAAGGACTTACTTTAACTCCAAAATTGATGATGAAATAAATAGACAAATAAATCAGCCAGCCAGAAATATTTCCCTTTCTATTACCTGATGCTCTAAGATATGCTGGTTTCCTCCTCACCTCCAAATTTGGTTTTGACTGTGGAGCAGCTCAGATAATACTCAATCTCCATGCCTTTTTCAGGTTATCTGTATATAAAACCAGCAGGAAAACAGCAACCTGCTGCCTCTGGAAAACTATAGTGCTATTGGAAAGAGCTTTTTGAGTTTCAGGGGTTTTCACCACAACCTTCCAGCACACCAGGGTGCAGATACACAACTTCATAGCAAAGAAAGCCCTGAACCTTGTCAGCACAACAGAGCTCAGCAGCTCTCTGGCTCACAATGCTGCCAGGGGATCCAGGGCAGACCAAAGGAGAGTTGTAACAGGAGCCCTAAAAATGCCATCAGCTGCTCCTAACATGCATTTGGCACTGCCCCAGGGATGGACAATAGTGCCCCACTGTGCTGTCTGGTCTTTTTTCAGTACAGATAAAACCTGAACACAGAGACAGAACAGAGATCTGCTCAGCAGTGTCCAGTCAGATGTTGTTTTACTTTTTGGAACTAACATATTTTTGACACAGCATTTCTGGTTATAAACAGAACTTAAAAATTATGAGCAAGGACGGAAGTTTGAAGTGGCTTGGTGAGGCCAAGAAACCTTCTTTACCCATGCACCCAACAGAGGAAAACAACAAATGAGAAATTACATTAAAAATGAGACAAACCTCCAGCCAGCACAAGTCAACACAATTCTGTTCAGGTCAGAAAACCTACACTGATTTACATTAGCTGAGCATCTGGCCTCATACACCTAATGATTTATCACAGCAAATTTAACTTTTGTAGGTATGACCTCATAACTCTGGGATGACTCTTGCAGACCTGATGTCAAATGCAGTCTGTCACAGATGTACATGTTTGTAACCAGTATTTAAAGCACTCACCAAATGAACCTTGAAATCCCAGTACATATTTAGAATTAGGATGCAGCATCACTTCATGCCTTGACTGCAAGTTGCTGCATCCACACTAAAAGGTCTCAGTAAATATGTGGCAGGGAGCCTGACTGGCAGAGAAAGAGCAGGAGCTGCAGCCCCTCAGGGGCTGTTTCCTGGCTGTGAATGCAGCTTGCTGGAGACCCCAGGCCTTGCTAGAAACAAGCTGTCAGAGGGAAAAGAGCAGATCTGTTTGTGCAGATGGCTCCTGTCAATCAGTTGTTAGTTTATTCCTGATGTTCAGAATTACTCCCACTGCAGAAACTTTTCATCCAAAGAAAAAAGCACCAAAACAACCCTGTTTGTAATTAGCCATGGGTAGAGACATTTGTAAGAAGAACAATTCTTTATGAAGCAATTCAGGGAGCAGTTCACACAGCAAAGATGACTGACTGGAAAGATGACACAAGTCTTGAGGATGAGCTGTCTAAGTGTTACATCTTGTAATGGGAAACTTCCTTGGGGATAACCAGAAGATAATATATCTGGCCAGTAATAAAGCGAGTGATGTAATTTTGCAATCCAGTAGAGGGCAAACTTAGCCTATATATTCTCAAAGTGCTCCTAAGACAGTGCATGGCAGATGTTCAGACATGTTTATCTTTCATTTGATAACCTATATGTATCAACCTACAGCACCAGAACTTATAAGATGAAGCTGTTTCAGTCATACCTGTAATTCAGTGCCTCTTCAGAAAAGTCAGTGTTTATTACAAAATCAACAAACTGATAAGGAACAACAGACACTGAATATTTTCCATTAACATGCTGTTTTATCCCATTAATTCCAATATTTGATTAATCAGCACTTACACACCTGTTTTCTGGAGTTGGCCCACATACATAACAGATAAATGAAGAATTCACCTCCCTGCTCTTGATAATACATATCAGAACACCTGCTTCAAGCAGATTTGTTTTGAGTTAGCTGCTGTCTAAAAGAGTAACATCTGCTTGAAACACGGGGTTGTGGGCTATGTGAAGGAACATTCTGGAGTATATTTTCTTGAAGAACCTCTTGCCCCCAGTACAAAATCATGCTGCTGTTATTGGCCATGCACTTTGCCCACAGCCTTGCCAGCAATACCTTGCCTGGTCCTGGCCAGATGAGCTGAATGGTTCATTTTTGTTTCCCAAAGTCTGTCTCACACGTGTGCCTGTCCCCTGTTCCTCCCACAGAAGTCATGGCTCACAGCCAGCAGCTGGAGGTGCAAGGAGTTCAAACCCAGCTCCAGTAACTAGAGGATGAACAGCAAAACCAGTGCCCAGCAGTGGTGCCTGCTCCTGTTGGAAACCCTCAGAGACTGATGAACACCTCTGTCCCACACTGCCACAACAAGCTTAACCTCAGAGGAAAAGGTGTGGGGACATCATCACTCACAGTGACCAAAGGAAGGAGGAGTCCTGCTCACAAAAGTGAGATTTGGGGGCCAAGTGACTTTTTTTGGTGGTAGAGCCAAAGGAACCAGAGCTGAGGTACCATCCACAGTGAGAGTGACTCCTCAGGGGGTCTCAGGTGAGCTTACTCACAGCTCAAGACACTGGAGTTTTGCTTGAAAAGCTGCCCCTGGCCTGACAGGTAAATCTTGAGTAAAAGGTCTCATCTGTTACTGCAATAAGGCAAACTGGCAGCCTATATCAAGTGCTTGGATGAAAAGCACTGAATTTCTGCCTGAATTTTGGGAAATGCCACTATTACTATGAACAGTCTTTCTCATTACAGTCTCTCCCTCGCAGAAAGCTGAGCAACCTGGCTCAGACCAGCCAACCATTTATGCTCTTACTTTGACCTACAGTGACTATCCCCACACTAAAATTCCAGCTCATTATTAAACACCCCCTGGCCTGGTGCCAATGTGCTCAGTAGGACCCAGATTTCTGTTGGCTCTTCAGAAACCATCAATGATGTCCTCTCTTAGGAGTCTCTTATCTTCTCTAGGACCTTTGGGGAGCTAAACACAACATCTACACTCAAGCAAATCCAGGAATGTCCACCTGAAATCAGCTCATTTCCACAGGAACAAACCCAACACAACCCATTTCAGCTGTGATGCTTTCAGCAAATCCATCACATGGCCTGCCCAGCTGCTGCCCTCCCTAATCTAAATGAGCCATGTGTCATTAATTAACCTTTCACATCATTGATCTCGTTGGGGACACCAACCTGCCTGTCTGAATCTGCCATCCAATCCATCAGCACCTTAAACTAAGACACCTCAAGAGTTATGTCCTGTCTCTTCCCCAGAGTTATCAGCAGCTGCCTTGCCTCATGTCTTCCACAAAACAGATGCTTTCCTCTGAAGATGGCTAACAGAGACATCAAAAAATCAGAAAGGGGACACAAAGGGAAAAAAAAAAAAAGACAAGGAAATATAATCAGCACAAATACCTAAATCTTTTCCTCTTTCCATAGGTGGAAAAGGCTGCTGCAGGGCTCAGAATCAGCCCACTTTTCTTTTCTGCCCTTTCAGTGTGAAGTCTAGAGAAAAAATGACTAATGAGAAGGTTAACGTCCTAGACACAGAAATGACCCAATATCTACCCATCTGCTCTCTAAGAAAATGCATATAATGGAATCAAAACTCTTCATCCCAGAAAAAATGCTGCACCAGAGCAGGATCTACACAATCCCTTCCTCAGGGGGGAGTTTCCTGCAGAACAAAGGACCTCAATACCTCTTATTTTTGTATTTTACATATAAAAATAAAAAATAAGTAAGGTTTGACTCTTATTTCACAAGATTAAATTAGATTACACAAGATGTGGCTCTAGGAAAGAGCAATAAGGCACTGGTAAATGCAGGTTGCAGGTGGTGTCGAGAAAAGGGAAGTACCAAGGAAAGGCCCTGTGCAAGCAGAGCAGCAGAGACCTGCAGGTAAACACCCTCATGGCTGTGCTGAGAGCTGTGCCATTCCTGCAGCACGGGGCTGAATCTGAATCAGACCAGTTAAAAACAGAAGAAACATTGGTCATGAGCAAAAGTCCTCATAGCCAGAAACTGGGCTGCATCCAGTACAGCCAACAGTACATTTCTTATGAAGAGAATTAGTAACATGAATTCCTAGAGAGGCGAACAATTAAATACTTCTAGTGGCTGGGCTTTATGCAATATCAGAAAGAATAAAATTTGTGATTTCATATATTCACTACAGAGAAGAAAAAGAACAACTGAGGTTTGCACAACTTAACATAGTTTCCTATAAAGCAGAAGTTCCCTATTTATTTTTTTTAAATTGAGTGTGCCTAATCTTTCTTGTGCATCTGAAAACCATCTCAACCCTTTTCTATTTTTCTGTATTAATTTTACATGTATTAGCAATTTCTGTTGTTGTAAACATTACGGTCAAGGAAGCTGATACTGAGGAATTGGAGTCTCATTTTAATATTAAACTGAGTTGGCAAAGATCCTAATTTGGAGCACTTTTCAGTGGGTCACGTGGAAGCTCTCCACAAGGATCACCAGACACATAAACCCCTACAGAGTTCTCTACCCACAGATATAAACTTGGCCCACCACTGGTGAAGAGGCTCCACATCAGGCACCACACCCAAAAGAACATCCATGTGCCCATTCTCATCTCCTCTGGTCACCTGGTTCATTGCTGAACCCCAAACCAATTTCTTCAAGGGATGTCTGTTTTAATTCTGTCACTGGGTGAGGTGAACTGGCCATCACAGCACCAACTTCTCAAGCAGAAAGTACTACACTAGAAACTAAATACAGCTTGAGAATGGAAGAGGGAATGATGGGATTCTCTCCTGCAGGAGCTGAGACACACATCCCAAACACACCACCTGTACAGCGACTTTTCAAAATTGACTTTTCCATTATTAAGGGGCTGAGTATATCTCACTGTGGAAGATCTTAACATTTTAATAGATTTATTTCATTTGTGTACTTCAGAGACACACATGACAGGATGATGCTTTCCAAGAAGGCAAGCACTAGATGAATAAGGCAGCTATTATAGTGAACTCTGGCTGTGAATTTAATTCTCCTGTTTGACACAGGCACACTTGCTGAACAGTCTGTGCCAGGGATGCATGTTTAAGCAGGGCACTAAATCAATATTTACCATAATTTTGAAAGACGTCTGAGCACAGCCTGGGAACGAAGGCAACACTTGATGAATAACCATCAGCGAGACACAGGGCTCTAAAACTTTCCAGATAATAAACTGCTCACAGGGCACTGGATGTCAAAGACAGCTAAATCCATATTGTAAGCAGCCAGACCTGGGTAATGCTGTTTCAGCCTTCCTTGCTGTGTTCTCAACTACAAAACTTGTGTACCACAATAATTCACTTTTTATCATGAAATGAACTGTCTGATAGGCTGTGACTCATCTGGGCTCTGTCAGCCTGCCTTCCCCCAGTCTTTGTCCCCTCACTTCTCAGAGACAGCCTTTGAACCTCCCTTTCCAAAACCCTCTGCAGCTCTCCACAGAGGCAATCATCTCAAGAAAGGCACACCTGTAACTGCCAAGCCATTTTTTGGTACTCAGTGAGATCTGGATGGACCCTCTGGACCCTCTGTCTGAGCAGAATGGATGTGGATCATTTGGTAGAAAAAGCAAAATTTGTGGAAATTTATTCCCCCCACAGCATAAGAAATACAGAGAAGGGGTTCACTACAATTTTACTGATGGAAGTAGGGAATTCTGAATTTGAAAAAAAAAAAAATTACCACTTAATTTCTCACTAACACAAAACTTAAATGGGAAATAAAAAGTCCATCAAGTTACAGGAAAGCTTCAAGTCTAAAGCATTTAAATTTAATATTAATTATAAATAGATACATGATGAACAGAAATATAAAATGTTTTGACTCTGACAGCTGAAACAAAATTAATTGAAATGGTAAAGTAAAACCAAAATATTTTCTAAATTTAAATGAAAGAAACCTGACACAATTCATTTACTTTCATTCTCCATTTAAACTTGCATCAAAACTGAAAACAATTTGTTCCTGCAAAATATGCCTACTTTGATTAAGCTGCATTTCCTCATGGTTGTTAAATCTGAAATGTTTTTGATCATCTCTAATTGAGAGATCTCTAAAAGTCTAGAAACTGCTCAAAACAGAGAGTATTTTAGATGAGAAAGAAAGATGTGACTAGTTGTCCATAGGCATGTCAAATGGCCATTTCATGACAATCTGTGTCAGGAATATGAAGCAAGAAAGGAATAACACATGTTTTCAGAAATGTTTGTGAAATACTTTATATCCCTTCTCATTAACTCCTATACACTGAATGATTTCCCACACCTGAAGCACCAGGTTTTAGGCCTCTGCAGGAGTCTTACTTTACCAGTGAGGCCCATAAATGTCACATTTCTTAGTATAAAGAGATGTGCATGTGGAGAGTTTGTGTAACTGAATTAATAAATCTGTGTTAACACATTTTCTGCATCTCCCAAAGCACCTCAGCCATGTGCTTCTTTTAGGCTCTGACTCTTCAAAGGCTTTCACAGTTGCTTAACCTGAAGCAGATGAATGTATATTTCTAAATACATTACGTTATGTTCCTTTTTAAAAGATGTATATTTTTTGAAGGGAAATAGATACACAAATCCCTGTTGCACTGAAGCATCAGAATACAAACTCCCTAAAATTATCTTCATGTGTATCTCACACACTGCTGTCAGCATCTTTGGCTCTTGCTCTAAATCAAACACAGCATGAGCACTACAATAATAAATAATGAAGTTTTCAGGACATGCTTTTGGGAGTGTGTGGAAGCATGAAAGAGAACTGCATCTTTTGTTTGACAAAAGATGAAGCCAGTCTCCAGGCTTGGATTTACTCAGGGGTCCCAAGTGACCTGCATGCCCTGTCCAAGGCACATGGCACATCCTTTTCACAGCTTCTCAACCCTTTCTGAGCAAGGTCAGTGCTCTGGTCACCAACCCCTGCACTGGGACAGGGGGAAGCTCAGGTGTAGTGACCCAGTGCAATGCTGAAATATGAAACAACCTTTTCCCTGGCACAGAACTACATGGGGAGTAGGGGCAGCAAGGGAAAACATCCTCTCAAAATCTACTGAAGAGATGTGGCCACATGGATGCAAAAGTCCCACTAGCTCCACCTCTGAGTCTACCTCAGACACTAAAAAGAGAACAGTGACCTAAAAGTCTGCTTGGAAGGAGAAAATATCAACCTCTAGTGTCAAATAAACCCATTCTTACAGATGCAGATAGTGGAGGAAAGCAACGTGCACACTTTCTAGAGCATGCAATGGGTTTTCTTCCACATTTGAAATAAGCTCAGAATTATTTAAATGCTACCAAAAATAGGGAATGCTGCTACCTCATCTACTGCAGGTATAATTTCCCATTTTTAATGCAGATTATTTCTTCTCTATTGAATCTTGAATAAAGATGACTGCTCTTATTCTCAATTATTTGTATTTGTCACCATACACACAGAGGTGAAACAAATTCAAGTGAGATCAGGCTCTGAGGAGAATGATGATCACACCAACACTGAGTCTGTGCTAGGAAAAAAGAGAAGCTTGTCTTGTTCAGCCTAGAGAAACAAAAGCCCAGAGGGGATGTGAATGTTGTCTACAAATACATCAAGGAATACAATAAGAGAGGAAACAGAGCTATTTAAGCTAAAGGACAACATTGGCACAAGAACAAACGGATATAAACTGGCCATGAATAAATTGAGGCTGAAAATTAGAAGAACATTTCAAAGCAACAGAGAAGTGAGGCTCTTGAACAATTTCCCCGTGGGAGTAATGGTAGTAAATGACCTAATTTGTTCTAAGATGGATTAGCTAATTAGTTTATGAAAGGGTTTATCTGACAGAGACTGACTATGGCAAGGGCCTGGCCTCAGCCCCAGATGCCCTTTACAGCCCCACATTTCTAAGTAATTTAGGGTAATCCAGCTCCTTATTGAATGGCATCTTGCGATGGTTTCTAAATCCAAATTTATTTTTTTTTCTGAGTGATTCCATTATGCAGTGCCACTGACATGCACATTACCTTCCAAACACTAAAAATATGTCCCTGCTTGCAGAAGTTCTGGTTTGTTTGGTTTTTTTTTTTTCAAACATGCACCACATTAAGCACAAGCAAAGTGGTGTTCAGATGTTCAGGGTACAAGGGGTGGAGGTAGAAGACAAAGGTAAGCCAAGGCAAGAGCAGCATCCTTGTGAAAATGCTTTCAAGGGAAGCAAACCATGATATTTTCCTACAAATCTTAATCTTAACATTTCTGTCTTACTTCATATTTTATACACCAAGCATTGACTGCTTCAATCAGATTTAAGCAAAGTTGTGAACTAAGGCGTTTCATAAATTTCTGAGTGAAGGAGATGGAGATAAGTGGCCCTCTGGAGGACAGGGGCTGTTCTTGATTACTCATTTCTGGCTGTTCATCATTTCCAGCTACCTGAGAAGTCAGGTCTCCTCCTGCCCCTCATTTTACTGACATTTTTTCCTTGGTACCCAGTCAAACCCCGTGGCTGTACTGGCTCTTGCCCTGGTAAGTGGTGATATCTTTGTGAAGATGTACAAAGAATACAGCTACAATTATTCCATGAGCTTCTCATCCTACACATTAATAGAGTTTCTTTTAATTATCTGGGGGTTTTAGTTTGTTTTTTGGTGTTCAGTATTTTGGGGATTTTTATTTTTTATTTTAAGGAATGGAAACACACTTTGGTCATTTGAATGATTACCAAAAAATTATTCTAGTGAACTGAAATTTCTCATTTCCCAAACCACTTTCAAATGCAAAGAATTTTATGAGGTAGGCAGATTTAGTGAGGAATCTTGAAAGGGAGGATGGTGCTCTTTTTTGTGCTTTTAAATGCCCAGCACATTCCTTCTCTCAGGCAGCCTCTCACAGTTTTCAGGGCTTGAGGGGGAGGAGGTTGGAGTTTTTTTGGGGGGTGAATTTTTGTTTTGGGGTGTGGTGGTTTTTTTGTTTGTTTGTTTGTTTGTGGGGGTGTTTTTTTTCTTTTTTTTTTTTTTTTTTCTTTTTTTTTTTAGTTGGCTTTTGTTTTATTTGGCATTTCTTAGTTTGGCTTTTTTAAAGGCAAATTCCTTTCAGAGAGAATTGAAAATTCATCTTTTGTGAGTTAAGGTACTACCAAAAATTCCACAGATGGGGTGTTAAAGGGTGGAAGAAAATTGCACTTCATAAACAAGGTTATTCTGGGGCAAGGATAGTCTGTTGTCTGAATGTAACCCTGGTACTTTGGGTTTTGCAAAGTGAAATTGTGCAATTAAAAACTGCCTGCAATGTTGTGTTTTCAGTTTGAATTTTTTAAATAAGATGGGTTTTTTTGGTTTGTGGGGTTTTTTTCATGTGAGCCACTCGAGCGTGAACTTCAGTATTTCCAGTTAAATTGTGAAATAGATGGAATAGGTATATCCTTAAAGGATACATGTAAAGGATATAATTTTCCTTGCAGCCAATTGCCTACAGATAATGTCCAACCAACTAAACAGGTGACCACCAGTTTTAAAAACACCACAGAACCTCCTGCATAGATCATTTGGGCTACAACCTCATCATGATCTCAGCCCAGGACACTTTGTGCCTAGTGAGCTACAAGAAGGAGGCCAGCCTAGGGACAAAGACTGAAAGACAGGACATCAAAATTCATCTCCATTTCCTTCTGCACCTCTTCAGACCTTATATTCAGGGACAATCCTGCCAACCTTTCCTGGGGCACTCAATTTCCAGCATCCAGACTGTACATCAACCACAACGTTGTCTCCTGCACCAACCCAGAGTGATGCACAAAATACACGGCTCAGAACAGCTGTTTTTGTTTCCAGTTTGCACAGTTATGTCTATGTAAAAGGATAAAACAACTCACTGAACATCTCCTGTCCAGAGGCCAAGCAAGAGAACTCCAGCCATCCAGCTGCAGGCCCTTGCTCCTCCAAAGCAGGGAGCATATGTTGGCAGCCCGGTGGGAAGGCTCTTTAGCCTCTGCTCTGGCTGGAGCTGTGCCCAAACCCTTCTGAGGGCACCAAGAGAGGAGAGCCGTGCCAGCAGCTCTGTGAACAGACTAGCACCATGGACAGCCACAGGCAGCTGCCAGGCCCCGGCCAGGTCACTGCATTTCAGAGGGAAGTGAGACCCCTCTAGTCATACAGAAGTTTGCTTTTGTACTAGAACAAAGGAGAATAACAATGAAACCGTAGCAATTTTTTTTTTTTT
>VZTR01014615.1:1436504-1451411 GCA_013400775.1 Chaetops frenatus | reverse complement strand
TTTTTTTTTTTTTTTTTTTTAGAAAATTCCTCAGAAGACACCGTAGGGAAAATGCTGGGTTTAGTCCAAAGCCCTCTAAAAGCAGCAGAAAGTCACAAGAGCTTCAGTGGCTTGAGTCAGGCTGGGAGAGAAAATAATATCATGGATTAGAAACTAGGTAAAAATAAAACAGTAAGAATACATGGCACTTTTCAGCATAGCGAGGATAGGAAGAGGTTTTTACCTAGATTTTGGTTTATAGATTTGGGAATGACATGTTCTCAGAAGTGGCAACACTTTCAAGCAAGAGAAATAGCTGTAGCCAGGCTAGAAAGCACTGAAAAAAACCCTTATTTATACACTAACAAGGCAAATGACAGGCTGATTAGATCAAATCTAGTAGTTTGTTATATGAACAGTATGTAGGGAGGCCAAGTTTGACATAAATTTGCAACTTTGCCTATTTTGATTTGTGTGCCAAGCTTAATGCAGCAAGTAAAGATAAGCACATATAAAAAGCATTAACCATAAAGGACAGATCATCAATTACTGTAAATTGGTCCTAACCTAAATTAATTTAGGTGACTTTAGCTACAGCATTGTGACAGCAGTGATGCCAAAAAATTTGAAAGCAGTCATGAATGATTTTGAAGTCCTGTAGCATGAAAGGGCACTCATAAAACAGGATTGCTCCACAGGGACAAGAACTACCAACAGACTATTTATGAAAAACTGTACAATATTGATATATTTAAATTTCTGAAAAAATTAGTGAGGTAGCACTGTGTGTAAAAGGTTCTGCAAATAGATTAAGTTCCTGAATCTTCATGCATATAGACTGTATGCTATTGGAACATAAATATACTGATACAGCTCTCCTCAGTGTAAGGTAATGGCAAGTTAAACTGAGGACACAACTTTTGAGGTGGATGAGTGAAATAAAGAGACCAAGTTTTCTGAACAGAGCAGCCAACTACTTCAAGTATATGCATATAAATTGATCAAACAGTAAAAAAAAGAAGTATAAGGAACAAATTTTTTATGCTGTGTGTGCACACATTCTGAAAGAGCTATGTTTAGATAATGCAGAAGCATAAGCTGTTTTTCCAGTAACACAGTGACTGGTGCATGAAATGAATGAAGCTGAGCTGTTACAGGAGCCAACACCTGATTTACAGGTTCACCAATACTAGGAGATGAAGACAACAATACCAGAGATGGATTTTTAGATAATAACAGGCAAAAACATCAGAAACCAATTACAGAAGTTTTAAGGTCAAACCCAAGGAAATTAAAAGTTCTTTTTGATCCAAGTGCTGATTCAGCCTTTGATGTTTTGTTTTGGTGGATGACAGTCAGAAAATTTCCTGATATTATTCTGCTTATTCACTGAAAAAAAAAATTCACACAATCCTTTTTTTTTTTTTTTTCCTCTGAAACAACATCTGAAGGTAATGTCCTGAAATAGAATTCAAAGGAAGAGTTCTCTGCTAACTATACTGAATCACCCTCTTTTGGCAAAAACCTGTATGAAACCATCTTTTGTTTTCATTAGGACCATTCTGTAGTCTCTTCCTCTATTCTGTGCCTGCTTCTGGACACTGGAAGGCACTGAAGCAGCAACTATGCCCAGATTCCTGCATCTGCATTCAGTCTTTTTGCCTGACTGCTTCCACCTGTTCATCCCTTGCTAAATCAGGATCCCACCTTGGCCAGCTTGGCTGCAAGGCAGGAAGCAGGTACATCACCTGCCATGTGCTGTGTCACTGCCACACTGCAAACTCCTGTTCCAAGGGAGGTCCTCCACCAGCACAGCAGTATGGAGGCACCCAAAGCAAAGACAAAACAATCAGAAAGGTATGAGAAAAGTTTTAGGGTTGAATGGCGAGGTTGACTGAGTTAGAATCATAAAATTGTTTAAGCTGAAAGAGACCTTTAAGTCAACTGATTAATCAGCACTGCCAAGGCCACCACCAAACCATGTCCCTCAGTGCCACATCTATACAGGTTTTAAATTCCTCCAGGGCTGGTGCCTCAACCACCCAATCACCACAGGTTCAACATCCACAGCTCCCTCAGCCTTCTTCCAAAGGTCATACACTCTCTTTTTTCCTGAGTGCCTGCCAAAGCCCTGTGCTCAGCCAGGCTGTCTTTTCTGATGTCTTGCCCTACAGCACATGGGAGTTTCCTTCTTGAAGAATGTCCAGCCTTCCTGGGCTCCTCTGCCTTTCAGGACTGTCTCCCAAGGGACTCTCTCAGCTAGGCTTGGGCTGTTTCCTCTCTGCTGTACTGGATTTCCAGCTGACTTCTGCTAAGTTGAAGTCCCCCACAGGAACAAGAGCCAGCGATAACAAGACTTCTCACAGAATATTCCATCTGTCTCCTCATCCTGGTTGCTTGGCCTATAACAGGCTCCCACTATGATCCTGCCCTGTGGGTCTTTTCCCTGATTGTTACCAATCAACACTGAACCTGATTGTCACCATCTTTACAGTCTAGACAAGTTACTCAAGTTTAGCCAGAGTCCTTGCAAAAATGAACCTGGCTGGAATAAAATCCACAGAAAGGAGCACAAACTACAGCCTGCGATAAATTCCACAAGTGTAACATTGTGATGATTAAGATTAAATATGAACATCAATGTTAACGTTTCCCTCCTTTCCTCTGACATCCCAACCTCACTCAGGCATCAATGTTGGATATTGTCAGTGGAGAGAAATGGGCATTTCCAGCAGTGTTCATCCAAATGTTTCAGCTAGTGAAAAGCACCATGAGAGGTGTCTCTTTCTTCCTGAATATTGTCCCTTCAGTGACTAGTTCACCCACAGAAATTAACTCTCACAGCCTCAGGAGAAATTAATTACACTCCAAACAAGCAAAGAAATTGGAAAAAGGAGCTTGTAGTGTTTCATACATTAATACTGGGCATTTCCACTAGCCTCATGAAAAGCCAATCTTTGTTTTGAGCTCCACTATTCCACTTAGATATTTTAGCATTTCTTAGTTTCACACAGTGCTGGAGCATGACTTAAAATATTGGCATTAATAGCAAAATTCTTAATGGGCTCTGTGGTCTTTTAGCCACTTTTCTTGTTGCTGACAAAATGTCCTTATGCAGGAATTCTCTCTCTTTTTTTTTTTTTTTTTTTTTTTTTTTTTTTTTATGGCATCGATTTTCTTTTTCTTTCTGCAGTTATGGGGTGGATTGCTGGGGGAGGTGTTTGAAAAAACTGCCAAGACTTCAGAATGTAGGAGATGGCCTTGTTATGACTTCATTGAGACAGTCGGGTTCCACAGACTTTAATATAATACTGCAAAAGTAATACCAAAGGATAATTTCTCCTGTAATGTCAAAGGATTCAGTGATCAAGACTACCAAAAGAGCATGATTAATTACTTTAATTACCTTTACACAAATCCTCTGTGTTCTTTTTTTCCTCCTTTGCACACCCATGCATTCCTACCACTGTAAACAGATTTAAAAGGCAAGGGTTTCCATACTTTGCGTGGAAATTACTTTTTTCCCCCCACAGTATTTACCTGCAGCTGTTGTCACATCAATCTTTCTTCAAAATTGCAGTAATGCCTTCTGTACCTTTTTTTTTTTTTCAGACTGATACAGTTTTGTGACACCCACTATTTACTCTGTTTCTAGCAATTCTATGCACCTCATTCGGGTCTCTTCACATTCAGTTCTTTCACTCCTAATAGGAATGAATTTTCCCTCAGCTGTCATTTTAATACATACTGTCACATCACAAAGCTTACTCATACTTGTAATGCCAGTGATTTCTGCCTTCCCCTATATTTTTGCCCTTTTTTTTTTCCTTCCTCCACAAAACACACTATTTCAAAGAAATAAAGGAATTAATAGCAAGTGCAAAACCACAGGGCTTCTTTGGAGACAGGGGCAAAGGATGCCCAGTTCCAAAGGAAAACATGCTGATTCCCAATGATTTTAACCATGTTCAGTGCATTAAATATAACCCCATGCCAGTATTTTACAGATCTGCTGTGCACAATAGACAGTAATGGCTCTATAGAAGCTCTTAGGGCCTTTTATGAGAACTCTCAATATGAGAGAGTCTTTTATTCTTTTTGACAAGTGGATCCTTTAAACTACTCTGGTAAAGGGAAGAATGGAATAAGGCAAAGTTAAAATTTTTGCTTTTGCTCAGCATGTCCAGATCAATGCTAATTAAGACAAACTATAAAAGAGACTTCTAGGGATTTCAAGTCTAAATGTAATTATGTGTAATATAACTATTAAAAACAGATCAGAAAGCTCGATGTTGAGTTGTAATGAATCCCTTTTTTTCTCAGACAGAGACACCTGAAGTCATACACAGCTATCTGAAAAACCTTCACAACAAACCAAATTTAGATCAAACTCACCTGATTTTGGGTCTTGTAATGACAGCCAATCTATTAGAGAGTTGCATAATCCTTTTGCTGCTCTATATAGGCAGTCAGTGCAAGGAACAGAGCACAGAGGTGATGTGATGTCAGTAATCCATGTAGCTGAGGAGGCTTACAGCTCCATTCTGTACTAGATGATTTTTTTTTTTTTTTTTTTTTTTTTTTTTTTTTTTTGGTCTGGGTACAAAAGCATAATTCTTTTCAAGGTCAGATAAAGTATTTTGCAATAGCAGTAGTGGAAAGTACTGAAAGCATTTAGAATACAACCAAACCAACAGGCCTGCACTGTTTCTGGAAAAGATGGCACATAGCTCCCTAGAGATGGGAAAGTGTGTATTTTTTACTTTTCTTTGGTGTGTGTCAGAGATTGCTGTGTGTCATTCAAAGTGAAATATTTAGGAAGAGGAATTCAAAATTGCAGGCTGTTGAAGTATGCCATGAGCAGAACACTACAACAATACATTCTATCAAAGAGCTTCCTGCAGATTTTACCTGTCCACTCCTCTGTAGAGGATGTATTTTAGCAGAAGACTTTATAAAGTTGGAAAAACTGTCAGGTTTTTGGACACACGATGAACTTCTCCAGGTCTGGCACAGAAACACCCATGTTCAAAAGCAAATGCAAACTAAGAACAGCTCTTCAGAATTTAACTAATTATTGGAATCAGACTATCTTAGAGAAAAGGCAGCAGGCACCTATGAAGCAGAAGGGGATGTTTTGCAGAGGTCAGGGTGACAAAGGTCGTTTCTCCTATGGCAAATGGAAAGGCAGTTAATTCATCAGTGGTGACACATAAAAGAGTTCTCCAGGAAAACAGAGAGTTTCCTACAGCTATAACTTTTACCAAGCTGGTACTTGGGCTCAGCTCACTCCCAAACTGCAGGGACAGAGATTAGAGGTGACATCAGGACTGTCACTGGAGAAGGGCAGCCTCCTCATGGGATAACTGAGTTGAGTTTTGCAGGGGGAGGGTGCGACTACAGCACTGTGGGAATCCAGAGAGGGCCGGGGGACTCAGAGAAAAGCACTGATCATCACGAAACACTTTCCTGGAGTGCTGCCACCATCCTTTGGCAGGATGGCAGAATAGCACCGGCAGCTCTGCTGAGCACAGCAGAAGGTCCAGGACTGGGAATAGGAGTCTGTTCCTTTCAGGAGAAGTATCAGGGCAGCATCCATCACTGCTCCTTCCAGTGTCCCTCCCGGCTTGAGATCAGACTGGCAAATTTATGAACTCATTGTGGCCAAATCCAAGTTTTCTTCAGTATATGCTTGAACCTCTGCAGTTCCAGTCACAACTCTCCCGAACACTTCAGCGGTAATGAAACCATTAAAATTATAAAGATGAAAATTAAAAGCTTATGCTACCACAGAGGCTTAAAATTTTCAGACTTTTATCTGCCTGTGACAGTTACACCTGAAGCTATGGCTGGTACAGACAGAGGGTGGGATTTTCAAATGTACCATTGATGTGACCTGGCTTTTGCCAAAGGCAAACTCATTTCAGTTAATTAATAATCACTGCCCTGCAAATATGTCATCTTGAGTTATCATCCTTCCACTGTACCAAGAAACAGCATGAGTTAAAAAGTCCTGAGGGCTCCTGGGCGTTCAGACACGCAATATCCCTGGAGATGAATACAGCAACTGAATGCTTTACAAATCTGTACTTTTTTCCTGCTTACAGAAGAAAAGGGCATCAAAAATGGCTGAGTGGATGAAAGATGGAAAAGCATCTTTTCACCTGAACACCTGATGCTCCTCTTCATCCTGGTTTTAATCTCTCTAAGCTGAGCTATGAATTTCAGGGTCAGTAGTTAGTAGGAAACAACAAAGATAGAGGGATAAATATTCCTTCAGGAGTCCACTGGTACTGAAGCAATACCAGGTCTTACCTCTGCACTGATGCTGAAACTGTGTGGGCTGAATGAATCCAGCCAGCAGCCAGCAAGAAAGAAGTCAAGTGTGAGCTCCTAAATACACAGAAATACCCATTGGAAAGGGTATCTCTCCAAGGAAATTATCTACAAATTAAAGCTGTGAGTTTTGCAGCACCTTTCACTCTGTCAGCTTCTTGTCCTGTCTCTAAAAGATTGTGATACTGCTTTTTACTTCAAATTCACAGCACCTGATCTTTCTATAATACGGTTTCAGAGCTTATTCTGTTCAGTATCCCAGTGGATAACGGGAGGGGGAAAATGCTTTTTCCCTTGAAGGCATTCAGAGCAGAAATGCAATAGCAGCACAATGAGTGGAAGTGTTGTGGATTCAGCAAACACTTTCCATGTGCCAGCATTCACTCTGCACAGAAGGCTTGGATAGGGTTGGTAATTTTGCAAATACCAACCTGGAGTAGACCCAGAGTACCAATATCAATGCCTCAAATCTAAAAAATGTACTGTCAGGTGTTAAATCAATAAAGTATTCGAGCTTAAAGTTCATGCTAAAATGAAGAAAATAATAGGTCTAGAGAAAAGAAAAAAAAATTAATAATAATAAAAGAAAAAAAATCATGATAAAAATGAGAAGTTTTAGCACAGAGCCCAGGAAAGTGGTTTGGAGCTGTTTAAGAGATTAAGGACTTTCACTGTGAGGAAAAAAAATCCCAAATCAGTTAGTTCAATGTGCAGCTGAAATGAAGGCAGCAAACAAAATGTGTGGTTGCTAGGAGGATATAACATAAATCAAAAGCACAACTGTAATTGCTACACACTGTAAGAACTGATAAGACCTCTCTGGGTATATTATACCTAGACTTTGTTATCATATCGAGGAAAGCTCCCAGGTGTTTTCAAAGAAAGCAGTGCAGAGCAAAACAAAGTGAACAGCCAGCCTGCAAAATTTAAATTATTAACAACAGATAGAATTTGGAAGAGAAACTGACAAATAGCAAAAGACAGAGGCTGAGAGATGTGAGTCTGAACACTGAGTATTATTGACCAAAAAAAAAATTCTGCTTGGGTCTGTCAACCCCAAAGTTTGGTTATTAAATTCTTGCCCCTTCCTGAAATCAATGAACTGCACAAACACCTCTTAACCATCCCTGTGCCCACCATGTCCCTGAAGTTAGAGCAGAAGTCATTTCGAAGTCCTGAATGTGTCCTGGTCAAAAGAAACCCAAATTTGTAACTACTCTCAACCCACCAGAAAAGGTCCCAAGTGAGATCTCACCTTACACAGATTCAGAACTGAGTGTTGGACCTTGATCCTTCCAGCAGAAGCCTCCTGAAATACTTTGGACAAAGAATGCCATGGTTTCCAACTGCAGAAAGGTGAAAGGACTTTCCTGCCTTCCAGGAGCAACATGACAAAGAATGCATTAAAGAGGAATGGAATAACTTCAATAAAACATTACTCCTCTAGACATATTGGCAGATTCTCACTCCTCTGCACCCCAGACATACTCTGACGTATTTTAGAAATATTGGATTCAAAATATGGGATGGGTGCTTGGTGCAAAAGTCATGGGACACAGCTCTTACTTTTCTCACGTGTACAAAAAGATAAAGGATGATCCAGAGTCATCCCACCTGAATTTTGAGTCTTGACTCAGGGCACAAAGTTGGAATGCAGATACCTCTAACTGTAATCTATGTTCTAGAATGGTCTCCCTTGAGGAGTTCAGCTATGGCCTTTCCAAAGGAGATCAAACTACAACCCTCCTGCCAAGGCAGAATTTCAGTCCAACGCTGTAACCACTCCTCTCCACCATCAGTGCCTTGTTCCAGCTGGCCACACTCTGCCCTGGGCTCTCATTTCTCACCAACTTCCTTTTCCACTGGGCTTCAGGTGACTCCAAAGACCATGGGCTGTGTGCCTTTGTTTGTAACTCTTGTATCCCCATTGCTCACCTATTTGTTGATCTATTGCCCTTGTGTCTAAGTTTGCCAAATACACAGTTATCCACAGAAATTGCAGCAATGCAGTCATAAACCACAAGCTATAAATCAAAAAAACCACATTACCTTATTTCTTATTATATCAGAAATCCAAACTGCACTGAACTCACTAGTCTATCTTCCATTAAGAGTGATGTGAGTGTTCTGCAACACTTTTCACCTTTCAAGGAACACAATGGCCAAACACTGACACTTCAGGCCAAGGCTGGAAGCTCTGAGAAAGAGGCTTGTGAGGAATGGTTCATATCTTGGGTGGGGAGAATTGCTTTTGGCACGTCCATCAAACTCCACTGGCTATAAAGGGAGCCTGGAGGGGACCAGAGTTCTCACTTAAATTTGTCAGCAAGGTTGGATGAACCTGAGCACACAACTCCCTGTAGCAAAGAGAACCAGGGTTTTGCATCAAGAGTAAAATGCTGCTGCTGTTGGAAGCTCCCTGTTGGAAGTGGGAGAGGAGTCTATCATATGGATATGGTTGAGGAGGTTACTGCCAAAAATTGTGCAACTGCTAAAAATTATTCAAGAAATAGGGCAAGAACAGGATTTGGGACCTGGTAAAGTGCTAGCCAAACTCCAAGCAGGCTCAAGGAAAATGAAAAAGACTAAAATTCTGGATAGAGTCCCTTGCAGCTGGGGGAAAAATGATCACAAAATAAAACAAAAACCCACAAGCAACTCTGCCTAGGATATTCTCTGTCAAAATGTCAGAAAGCTCATGTTTCACCTTTAATTTAAAAATAAATAAGGAGTAAATATCTGTGTGTGTGTGAAGTATGATTATTATAAAAGTAGCACAATATTTACATCAAGAAGGGTCCCTGACCCATTGTGCAATGTGCTGTGTAAAAAACAGGAAGAGCCTGTGCAGCAGAAATCTCAGCTTTCAGAGAGGAGACAGCACATGGACAGACAGACAGAAGAGAAACAGGGAAAGGAATGAGGGATGATAAGGAGCAACAAGAGAAATAATTTGAAGGATGATAAAGGATGATAGTGAAATAGTTTCATGAATGCTTACACAGGGCTCCTCTCATGCAAAGGAAGAAGGTAAGTCCTTGTTTGAAGATGTATGTGGGTAAATGGCTCCCACATGTACAATCACATCTGGTGATGACGGCCCAAACTGCTCATTAGCTCTTTTCATTGCTGTTTCTCTTTTAATTCTTGCACACACAAAAATAATATTGAAAGGCACTGAAGGATGCTAAGTCTGGACCCAGATATAATTTTTGCTGCCCAATTTCTTCTACTGAAACTGCTTTCATTCCACTGCCACTTGTGTTGTTACTGGAGCCACTAGTGGATGTTAGCTCAGCCTCCTTTGGGTCACCTGAGGCTTTGTACAGGGGTCATTTCCCCAAGGAACCCCACCCCTCTTAGCAACTCATGAAACATTACAAATTACCTATTCACCCTAAAATGAGAAAAACCTGCTAAAAACTACACACTTCCCTATAATCTTCTGGTCTTGAGGGCATGAGTGATAGGCTGTGTTCCAAAAGGTCCAGAACCCTGCCATGCCACAGCCAGTCCTCACAGTAATAGCTGCTCCTCACCCACAAAAGGAACCAGCCTTTCCTTGCAGCAAGAATGCCCACAAGTTCAAAGGAAGAAGAAGACCCCTGATGCTTCACCAGGACGTTGTTGCCTCAGGAAGGCAGCACAGTCTAGATGGCAGTTTCTTTGCTAACAATTTCTCTGCTGGGCTGTTTTCCAGAAAGCGGGATGCCATAACTTATTTATTTGTTAGTTACTCATAGCACTTAAAATAACACTATATCACTATATCACTGTCTGGAAGAGCAGAAAGAAACTAAAAGAGGGGGAAATATTGGCTCCCTGGGCAATGGAATTACTGAAGTCTTGTGCTCTGTGGCTCTGTGGCTCATGGCAAGAGTCTCTGATGTCTAACAAGGTATCAGCTCCTGCTGATGCTTCCTCCTTGGCTAGAGCACTCCTATTTCTCCTTTGTACAGTGCCTCCAGGATCTCAGTGAGTAAATCCATACTGAAGCCTTTAATATGGTGGAGGCACAGAAAGAGTCTCTCTCCTTTATGAAGCCATTGATTTTCATGAAGCATGTCAGACCTTTCATCACACCTGGCTGATACTGGTCGGTTGAATCAAAAAGCTACTGGAGAGAAGCAGAAGCAATTGTGCACTCACACACGTTGTGGTCACATAACACCTCATTTTCCCAGAAAACCAGACTAGAGATCTTCCTCTCTATACAGGCCATTGAGAAACCACTTCCAACAGAATGAAATTATTCACACTGTATCACAGAGGCAAGTTCTCAGCACGCACTCTCTGCTAACTATGCTCAGTTGATGCAGAATCCACCAGCTCCAGGCTCTGAATTAACATGCAGACCAGCAATACAAAAACCCAGTCTTTTCTGCAGTTTCTATTCATCAGTTCAAGCAGGGATGAATGTACTTTATTTTTCTCCCCAGATGGTTGGAAGCTGCAAAGTAATTTAGCAGCCTGTGTTCCTCTGAAAAATTATCATGCTTTTTCTTTCCTGGGTGACTTCTGCATCCCCTGCTGACTAGCTTAATGGTACTGAGAGTTATGGAACTATATTGTTTTTATTATGTGCCTTTTTAAATTGCATTTTGACACAAGTCTATCCATTCATGGGTCTTTAAAGAAGAAGTTTTACCCAAGTGCCTCCAACATCTAAGTAAAAGAATGGTTACCTTGAAAAGACACTGAAAATAAGCCAAGGTGCCTTTGGGACGAGGGTGCTCAGTTTCAGTCCTTTCATTCTGCCATTCTCTAAAGAGGCCATCAAACTCCTTACTGACATGTGAGACTCAGAAAAACACTTCAGGAGAAGTTTTCCTCTGGATTTTAGTCCTAGCTTGGAGCCATAGAGAGGAATCAGGAAATGGCACGATTTTAAGGATAGCTCTCTTCACGAAGGGCTCACAAATGCTGGCTTTTCCTGCCCCTTGTGCACCCAGCAGCACTGGACACGGCTGTGACACTGGTCCCCTGAGAGATAAAAAGGGAAAGGGCCACATGTCTCTGTTAATAAAATAACGAGAGCCAAGGGACATTAGTGGGCACTGGTACTGAGGCCTTTACAAATTTAAGTTGTTAACACAATCACCTGCATGGTTTTGGCCCTTGGCAACCAGTGCTCCTCCAGGCACTACTGGGTGCATTGGGAATTAGCACAGGTGCTGGCCCATTGCCAAAAAGCAGTTGCCATCCTTTCTGGGGAGGCTCCAAGGTCCAGCAATGCAGAATGCAGGCAGCGTGTGCCAGATGGCTCCAGTGCCTCAGAACTGTCCCAGGCACATTTCATCAGCTGGAGCCAGGGCAGCCCATCAGCCTCAGTGAGCAGAAATGAGCAGGCTGTTCTGCAGGGGGACAGCAGGTACCCTTCTCCTGCTGCCTCCCCAGGAGGGCCAGGCCCTGCAGGAGGGACCCCACCGAGGGGAGCAGTGGCAGAGAAGGGAGCACTGTGCTTGGGGATACCAGGGACGATTAATTCAGTCCCACTGTCACACAGCCCAAGGGCTGCTTCTGGCAGTTTCCAGGGCAGCAATTGGAAGAGTGCTCTCCCTTGAGGAGTGCAGCTGGGAAAGGAACAAGTTGTGCTGCAGTGCCACAGGACTTCCAGGCAGCAGCTGGCACCCAGATCTCGGGCCACAACAGATAACTCAGTCTCCTGTTGACAGAGAGCTGACAGACTTGGTCCAGAAGGGATCAGAACTCATTTAAGGTGATGGCCATCATCTTACCTAGCACACTGGAGACTTGAGGCAGGGCCATGCCAGAACCCTCAGTTGGACCAGGTAGCACCATCCATGTTTCTCCAGAGCACAGATGAAATCTGTTCTGCACACTCAGATGGACTTTCTTCCTCTGCAGCTTATGAACAGCTGGAAAAAATCCCCTCCTGGCACAGAAAAACCTCCTACCACAAGAAGCAGTCAAGTGTACGAGTCTCCCCCCAAACAAACTGTTTCAGGGTACCAAGCACAAGCACATCTCCTAAAACAGGCCTGAATATTCCAAGCTGCATCTCCCTGCCATTTCTGAGTCCAACAGCAGCAGCTAGAGGGACCTGGGTCTTCCCAGCCATCCACTTGCAAGAGCTCTTGAGATCAAAAGCCCCCCAAGGAGAGCTGGGTGGGGGCTCAGCCTGCAGCCTTCCAGAGAGGAGCTGCTGAGCAGCTCAGGGAACTGGGGATCTACCAGCCTTTCCCCCACCTCCTGCCACTAACCTGCAAAGAGATTGTGAGCAAAACACTTTGCATCTCTGATTCCACCTTTCACACATTATCTGTTGCTTATTTTGGGTCATGATGAATGGCAGTGATGTCTAGCACACACCTCAAATACAAGGCTACTATGATTCAAACACAAAGCAATCCTCTGACAGGTATCTCCTCAAAAGATAAGGAATTTTTGCCTCTTTCTCTCCAATACCACTTTTTCCTTTGGTTCACCTCTCTTCCTATGTTCATTTGCCTTAACCACAGAGGCCAGTATGAGATGAAGTTTGGAAAATGTTCTGGCATTATTTAAAGATTTAGCCCTGCTGCAACAAATCCTTTCATGCTTCTGCTTGCTAATTACAAGTAAATACTTTGATAACCGTGGAAATCACTTAGCTATCCTTCCACCTTTCAAACACTGTGTCAAACTATGTATAAATGCACATCTTAATCCAGTTTGATCACAACCTGAAATGAATAAGCTAAGAATAGGCTCTTGCAGCTTAACACATGAAAGTTGAAAACATTTGCTTACTATTTGGGACCCATTTCTATTTGAATTAATGAGCACGGTGCTATAAATATCTAATTTCCATGAATTTCAAATAATGTGGGAGCACATCTGGGATGTCAGTATTGGGGAAGAAGCATCTTTGCTTCTTTACTGCAGCAAATCAGGGACATTTCCATTTTAACTCGAGGCCCCAGTGACTTTTTCCTGCCAACACTTGACACACTCTGGAGAATTTTTAGCCAGTGACCACTTCTGCTGGGAGAAACAATACAGAGCCTGGCAGAACCCCACAGACCCTAATCTGCTTAATTAACTGTGATAGAAATAGTATTCACATGAACAAGTGAGATCAGAACAGAGCCAATAAAAAAATTCAGCATTGCTGGTAGAAAAGACATATTCATTGTAAGGAAGTATAATTCTCTCTGTATTAGGATGCTTGTCTTTTATCTGTAGTATATTATCTTTCTTAATATTACTATGAATGTGCTGCCTTCTACAGTGTTTTTTCTTTATCTGACAGCACATTCAGCTCCCTGATAGCAGGCTTTGCATTTTGAGTTTGAATATGCCTCTGCCACACACCTACAGCTTTCCATCACAGGCAATAAATGTATTTATTTTATTTTTTTCTTGAATCTTGTTTCGTGTAATGTTTTGTTTGCTCCAGACAGATGGGCATGGCTATATATGTGCTAAAACTCTGTTGCCAGAAATGAAGATCAGGAATGTTCAGGAATTCTGCTCAGATCAAGAGCTGGGATGGATGGATGGATGGATGGATGGATGGATGGATGGATGGATGGATGGATGGATCGACGGATGGATGGATGTTAAGTCTCAAAACAGCAGTTCCTGTTGTTGCTGTGGATTTTTCTTTTTTCCCCCCTTCAATGCAAAAGCAGACAATTGCCTCATTCCTCAATTAAAATAGTTTTAGGATCTTTATGTTCTTTAACAAGATCTGGAAGAGGTTTTCCACTGGAATAGATTTCCACCAGGAAAAGCCTGATTGAGGAACCCAGCTGTGTTTATACAATCATACCAATTTTGGTATCAAAAATTATCAATTATCATACAAAATTTTGGAGGAAAGATAAATTCTGAATTTTTATCATCTCCAGTCTCAAGCAGTTGACTCACACACAAAAGCTGTGCAGAACTGAAACTTCACCCTTTATAGATTTTTACTTATCCTGGCTCTTCATGTAAAAAATTTGAGTGAGCAAAAAAAGAGCTGTATCCAATGACACCATTAATCATTTCTGCATTCTGGGGTATGAGACTGGAAATGTTTCTCTCTCAGTGTTGTGAGAATTAAAAAACCCTCTCCGTGTGACTACTGCATTAAATTTCTGAGCATGGCAGGGGCATGGGCAGCTTCCACACATGCCTGTGTGCTTAGAGCAAGGGAAATGCTGCAAGAAAAACTTTGGTCAGTGCTCTGCCTGCAAATACTTGAAGCAAAACTGTGTCACCACTGAGTCACAGGCTGAGGAACTGCATTATTACTGAGACATGGAGCCCCTGTTCTTTCACTGGACACATTAATGCATGGGCAGTCTCTGGTACAAGCACAAATGTTGCAATGCCTGACTTCTTCCTGCAGCTTTCAAACAGGTACTGAAATCTTTCTATTATGAATGACATCTACCTAAATCCATGAATAAAACATGCTTGAAACTTGTTCCTGTGAAAGGTGACTGAACCACCAGCTTTTAGTCCACAAATTCCATTTATAGAAACAAAGAGAACAGATTTGGTTCAGGGAAGATAAGATCTTGAGATGACCAGATCTGAACCTGTTGCAATCAACACGTAATACAGAGAAGATTGATGGTTAAGAGGGAGGGAGGGAGG
>VZTR01014615.1:1351976-1436487 GCA_013400775.1 Chaetops frenatus | reverse complement strand
GGAAGGAAGGAAGGAAGGAAGGAAGGAAGGAAGGAAGGAAGGAAGGAAGGAAGGAAGCTCAGATTTTGCCAAAGAAATAATGTCTCCAGGTCCAAAGTTCCTAAGCAAGAAAACTTCATAATTAACCACCACAAATC
Source organism: Chaetops frenatus (assembly GCA_013400775.1). Taxonomy (NCBI): domain Eukaryota; kingdom Metazoa; phylum Chordata; class Aves; order Passeriformes; family Picathartidae; genus Chaetops; species Chaetops frenatus. The sequence goes on along the minus strand of VZTR01014615.1, from coordinate 1,436,350 downwards.
TCTTTAAATGACCTGTAAAACCATAGTAATTAGTAAAGTGAGTAGAAGAGAGAGTTTTTGAAACATCAGACATTTTGAAGGGATAAAATACAAGTAACAGAAGACAAATAACAAAGAAGATCAAAATTTCTCTAAGGTGAGGTAAGAAGGGGAATGTCCTCTGATTATCCATCCATCAGTACTTGAACCACAGTCAGGGTTACTCTTGGTTGTGAATTGAGAATTAGATCCCTGAATCTATGAAGTCTTAGCTAAGTGAGATGAAGGATAGACCATGCCCATATAATCCCTTAGACATAAACCATTGACCAAGTCTGAGACTGAGTCTGGATCTAGTTGCACCTAAACCCCACTATGAGGAGGAGTTTAGAATGCAAGGGGTTCTCTCCTGAATCTCATAACTCAATGGGAGGGTCTCCCTGACAGTTTTGTTTGACTCTATGCAGTAAATAATCAAGTGTACCTTGCCACTGAATTTAGTACACTTAAACTTCGTAAAATTGTTGGTTTATATCAATAAACATATTGCTGCTTCTCTCTTATGAGAAGAAGTACTTACTCCATATGTGAGATATGAAAAAAAAATAAAATAAAGCAAATCAATAAACACAGAAAATCTTTATACAAGAGACTTCTGGGCTGCTTTCATCCAGCATGGAGCAAAATTATCCTGTCCCTACCAACTGAGGAAAGAAGAAACCAAGTTTCTCATCTTGGGTTGCAGTAAGCTGCTTAGGACCCAGGACCAAACCCTGGTGCCCTTAGCCCCATCTGCTGCAGAGGGAGGCTTTCAAGCTCTGCCTGCTAACCACATTTTCAAAGACTGATCTTCAGTTCACATCTCCTGATTTTCTTGTATGAGCTGTACAGCACCAGTTAATTGCCTCTGTCTGAAGTAACCTCCTTAGCATATAAAGTCTCTCCACATCTTTTTTTCTTTTTCCTTCTGCAGAGCACTTTGAAAGGAACTTTTAAAGAGAATTACAGAAGTAACTAAAAACCAAGGAGGCTGCAACTTGAGCATTTTCAGATGGAAAAGGGCAGATGAAATGGATGCCATGTTAAATTTAAAAAAAAATATCTAATTAGATAATTCAACCCTTAAAAAATTTCAATATATACCTTTTGGTTAGGATTTTTAAAAAATGATATGCAGGTATCTAACTTTGCCAAATAAACAGCCTCATTCTTATTCTGTTGGGGGCTAAAGCCATTCTAGAAACAGCCCTCTCATAGAGAGAGTCTCAGGTTGGAAACAAAAACCTCTCAGATGCCAAGAAAGCAGTCAATGGATACAAATATTGGCTACACAACCTGCCAAAGAGAGGCCAAGATCTGAGCTGAAAGCTGAAGAGAATGAAAAAAAAAAAGCTTGACATTGGTTGTCATCTGGAAAACATGGAAACCCATCACAAGCACTAAAAAGGTCAGCTGAAACTAAACCATAGCACAGCCTACAAATCAAGGGACAGGCAAAAATGGAATAGTCAGGACCAACAATGTTTATTTCTCTAGAGAAAAAAAAATCATATAACTTTTTCATAACATAACAAAAATTATAGAAGTTAAAGAAGAGAAAGGCACGGATTTCAGTATGCAACTTAATAATACTGGGGTAATCTGGGGTTCATTACAAAATAATCAATATGCTGCTGCCAAAAGATAAAACCAAATTGCACAGGACAGCCCTGATTTTCAGCAGGGCTTGAGACCTGTTCAGAGCAGGTAGAGAGAAGGAGCCTTTAAAGTAGCACAAAAGGTGGACAGAGTGATAAATAACGCATGTCAGGAAGCATCCTCTGTTTGCCATTGGCACATGAGGATCTCTTGGCTTGATCCCCAGGAAAATGGGATCTCCATCACTGGGGTGCAGTGAAAGGCAAAGAGCTGAGGGGGTTTGTTCAGCTGGAAATGTGTGAATATCTCCTGGCTGCTGCCCTGTGCCATGAGGGCTCTGTTATATTCAGCAGCCACCCAGAGAGTAAAAGAGCCCTGCTGAAATCAGCTGTACTGGCTGCAAAAATACAGCACTGCAAGTCCTCTTTGGTCTCGAGGTTTGACTCAAATGTGACCCCACAGGGGAGAAAAAGGAGTTGCTTCCTGCTGGAATGGCATATCAGACTTTGGTACCCTGTGTTCCAAAGCAGCTCAGACATTTCAGCATCAGGACAGTGTTGGCCAGCTGGCCCATCACTGCTGGTCTCTGCCTGTTGCAGTATTTTCTTGGGATGCTGGAAGATGATTCCTGCTTGGAAAGCCTTACAGCCAGCTCTGTTCCCTACGCTTTCCTCGATTTCCCTTGTGATATTTGGCTATACCCAAAGATCAAGGCCAAAATATGCTTTAACTGCTCATGTAACACTCACATTTTCTTCTGCTGTCAAGCACAGGCCTTGACTATGACCTTCAACTGGCAGCCAGCTATTGCTGGCTAGCAACCATGAGTGAAACCCATGCTCAAGTGGAGCTGATGCTCACCAGCAGTACAGCACTGCAGCCTCCTTGTTCTGGATCAATAAAACATGCTCTTCATTCCTAAACAGTGTGGTTTTCTCAGTCTGATCTCTTTCTCATCTTTATTTGATGGAAGAGGCAGCTTTGTAGAAGCACTGTACCTGGTTAGACAGCAAAACTCTTTAATGCTTTACATCACTGCTCTAAAAAATCAAAAATTCACTTCAAGCTAGAGCATGGTAGGAGGATACAAGTCAGCTTACAGAAAATTAAGCATGCATGTATTCCAAAAAACTTCCACTGCCCTTTTTCCTTCATGTCATGAAGCAACTGGGAAAGCAGGGAAGTTACAAAGAGGGAAAAAAAATGCCAAGATCTCATGATCAAAGCATTTTAAGGAGCAGCAGAGCAATTGAGTGATTAGCACAGCATGTATGAGTCCAAGTGAACAAAAACCTGGGTTTGAGTGAGGAGACCTCAGAGCTTCATTTGAGAGAGGCATTTGTGCTTTTCCACCCATAAACAGTGCTGGGGAATGGAGATCCTCTGTGCAAAGATGCCAAGTAGCATTCAGCAAAAAATCATATCTTAAAACACTCAGGCCACTACACAACCTCCTGCTCCTGCTCTCTGTATGCAGCAAACACGGGAAGAAAGTAAAGAAGGGAGATTCTCAGGGAATTCTCTTCAGAGCTTTGCAAATTGAAGCTAATTAAATGTCATAGAGGAGTTTTGCTCCCAGCCAAGTGAAGGATTTGTGTGTTTATACATATCATGGGCATGTCATGCAGAAAGCCATCAGAACTGGCCAGATGAAGCAGGAGATCCCAGAAAATCCCCTTTGCAGGCTGGTGACCTTACAAACAATAAACAATTAGGAATAATCAGTATTTATCCATCAGGAGTTCTGGGCACCTCCCAGTGCCTAAAGGGAGCCTGCAGAAAAGTTGTAAAGGAATATTTTACAAGGGCATGTAGTGATAGGATAAGTGGTGATGGCTTCAAACTGAAAGAGGGCAGATTCAGGTCAGATATTTGAAAGAAATTCTTCACTGTGAGCATGGTGAGGCACTGGCACAGGTTGCCCAGGGAGGTGGCAAATGGAAAAAAAGAGACTCTACAAAGAGCTCCCACCTCCCATGTTGTAGAAGACAATTGTGCACAGACTACCAAATGTAATGTTTAAATACAAAAATGAAAAATATCTCTCAAAATCCAGTCCCTGCTGTCCCTGTTTCTCAGTTCCACTGCCTGTAAAACTGGAGTAACACTAATCTAACATAATTCAATCCAATCAACAGCAATCAGTAGTTATCTGTAGCAAATCTCAACAGAGGCTTTGAGGAGATAAAACATTACAGCAATGGAGGCCACAGACATATCCTAGCTGATGACTGTCTCTTTTTCACTCCTTATCTCCTCCCTTCTGAAGATAATGCATCTAAAACACAGTTCACTGAGTTCTGAATTTTGAAAATTACTCTCTAATCTGTGCATGTTTTCCCTTAGGAGTTGATGTTTTCCCCACAGATTTTTAAAATTTTTTCTGTTATTTGGCCATAAAGTCATTTCTTAATGGAAAAATATACCTTCTTTAAAAAGTACAACTAAATTAAAAACCCTCTAAATGCAACAAGCCAGAGCTACCCACCAGAAAAAAAGACTAAACCAACTATGTTTCCCCTCAAATAACCTTTCTGACATTTACCTCTCTCAGAGGTCTAAATAATTTACATCTTCTTTCCTAAATATTAAAGAACCAAGGTAGAACTAAATGCTAAGATTTAACAGTGCCAAGACTGTTGGTATAGCAAGAGCTCTTGGCAGTACTGACACAGCCTGATTTTTCTTTACCATCAGCCATGTGCTGAATTCAGCCCTCTGAGGTTATGAGAAGAGGGCTGAGGGAAATGTCACCATGCTGGCATTTAGCCCATCTTAAGGGAGGGGAGAATGAGCCTTGGCTTTGGACCCTGCAGTAAATACCCCATCTTTAGTTCCTGGGGCAGTAAGGAGAGAGCAATCTGCTGTGCCAAAAAAATACGTGGCACCAACAGAAAGCAGTGTGTTTTTCAACACAAGATCTCATTATTGATTAAATTTATTTAGAGCAAAATTTAAAAATAAGGCAGGGCCCAAGTAAGAAGTGACCAGCTAATGTTTGTCAGGGATCCCAAAGGAACCTGCAGTCAGAAACACCAACCTTGATATCATGCTCACAATTTCAGGCAAAGCATGATTTAACCCTGCCTGCTTTATCTACATCTGCCTTCTGCTCCACGCAGAGATTCATAAATCTTCTGTGCACTGATACCAGCATTTTGTCAATCCTTATTTGCCTATTTCAAAAGAACTGGTATCTTCAAATTCATGTGAGCATCCTTTTTTCTGTTGGTCCAGACAGCAGGCTGCCTCTCCAAGGATTCATCAAGATTGAAATGCAGACGTCAGCCTAAGTCTGCTGCCACAATTACCCTGATCAGAATAAACAAAGCTTTTCTGAAACCTGAATTTTAGGAGAATAGATCCGATCTTTTCTTCCGCAAGCTCTCAGTGCTGTGCCTTGTATTTTTATAGATAAATCACTCCCAGTGATTACACTCTGGTATTCAGCCATCCATCTGGACACACAAGAAATGTCCTGGCTCTTGGGAAATGGCAGGCAAGGATTTAATACCATAACTCTTCCCAGCTTTTCTTACCCACACTGACAAGCAGTAACACAGCAGACAAGGCTGATGCTACAAGAGGGATGCAATTTGAGATTAGGATGTCTACATTCAGGTGTTTATATAAGTACCAGGTGCCTAAACTCCTATTAGAGTCAACAGGGATCTAGTCAAAGGAAATCAATGGAATTTAAGCAGCAAGTCAGGGAGCAGCCAGCCCACAGCAGCCCTGCAGTGAGTTTCATCACTCCCTAGACACTACTATGTCCTACTGACTGTAATGGGAGCTTAGGCATTGCCTGTCCAATTCCACTGACTAAATGAAGATCTCTAGCATCATTTGAGACATCCCAGCATCTCCAAGACATTGTGTTGGTGCTGGCAGGAGCAACACAAGACCTGTGGTACATCCATGTCCCCATGGAACAGCAGCTGGAAGAATACACAGCACGTCTCACACAACACCAGTGCAGAAAAATCCTGCTCCTCAGTTTCATGTGAGCAGAAATAAATGTCTAAATATCACTGCTGTAATCCTAAAATGAGTCCTATCCTTCAAGGATCACCTTACACTCTTTACTCAATTGGCGCAGAAAGGGAGTTTCAGTCTTTCTGAGAACTCATTCAACACCCTTGCAGCACTGTGGCATTTTTCACCTCTGTGGCAACAGTAGCTATAAACTTTTTACTTTTTTTGTTTTGTTTTGGGATGGTTTTTCTTGGGTTTTTTTTTGTTTGTTTGTTTTATTAAATTAAATAGGAAATCTTGAAAAATACAAAAAAAATCCTCACACTTAACAATCCTGTTACAGTGCTGCTTAGGAGTGCTGCTGCAGCACACACAGACACAGAGCCAAAAGGTGAAGATTTGTTCATATTTACACATCAGAAAGGAGCTATCCTCCCAGTGATGCCCCAGTATGCCCTTCTTACTCATCAAAAAATACCTTTTTTTTGGCAATCACTATCTCCTGGACTCCATGGTGCTGCTGACAAGATGAGGCATGCTGGCTTTCAAATGACACACAGGACAGCAGATACCTTTTCTAGCACACAACATAAACATATACCTTTGCTCTGGTAACACCTATATTTTATTACTTTATTGCAGTATTTGGCTGCATCTGTGCACTTCAGCCTCTGCAAAGAACAGCTACTTCTCAGGTAAATACAGTCAGTGTTCATATGAATGTTGTTACAGTCTTAGTTAAATTGCTAAGTCTGGAAACAACGATGGTAGGACCACAGTGGAATTTGCTCCCTTTTCCTAACTCTTTTTCATTTCTATTTCCAAAACATGATAGTATAAAAGTGACAATTTCCATTGAATAAAATATTGATTTTTTTTCTGAATGATGTCCATATCAAAACCCACATCTAACAAATGCTAACAAGGAAATAAGATAGGGTCTTTCAAGAAAGAATAAGTAATTTGTGGCAATGACTCTACAAACTATAATTTAAAGTGCTATAGGCCTCATTTTTGTACAATCACTAAAACTGTAAGCACCAGGAACTATCATTCTTCATTACTGATTCTTCAATAAACTTTGTGTTTTACAGTGAAAAAGCTTAAGACACAATTTTTCCATCAGCACACAAGAGATTTAGGTTGGTTGTTTCTGCTGGCATTACTGGAAGCTAGACATGGATATCTTTCCTGTTCTTAGAGAAAACCAGGAAAATCTCCCTCTCTCTCAGTTAGTCCATTTCAGCTACCAATCAGAATTTCTCTGGTGAAAAATATATGCTGTAAAATATCATGAAGCTGCAGCAGGGAAGCACGTGAGGAAGGCTGCTGGAGGTCACTTACAATATTCTGCTGTCAAATATAGTTTTAGCATTTTTTATCATAATGCTGTGATAGAGAACAGCATTGATCACTTTCCATTAAAATCATAAAAAGCACTGAATTTTTCTGAAAAAAAAAATGAAGAAGATAAAAGAGGAAAAAAACCAACAATGAATTCCTCCATAACTAAAGAATTTGAGTGTTCAAAAACAACTTTCCTCCCTCCTTCCTTGGCCAATGCCTTCATCACTTCCATTGTGATCATGCATGGCTAGAAATTCTAGGTGCAGCTTCTGAGTGGCAGCTTCAACTACCTTCAAATGAGCCACCACTGCCTTTTCAGTGGCCCATTAAGGATATCTGTGTTTCAGTCCAAATCAGCCCTTTAGTGTCCCCCGAGCTGGAAAAACCAGCAAGGCAATTTAATTTTTGTGCTACAAATGCCTTTTACAGGTAAAAATACACACAGATTAACAAAACAAACAAACAAAAAAAGAAAAAAAAAACCAAACCAAAAAACCACAAACATACAAACAAACAAAAAACCCCAAAACAAATAAAAACCCCACACAAACAAAAAAACCCCACAACCAAAAAAAAAAAAAAAAAAAAAAACAAACAAAAACCACACAAAAACCATCCAAGCAAACAAAAAAACCAACAACAAAACAAAAACAAAACAAAAACAAAAAAAAAACCAAAAAACAAAAAACAACAACAAAAAAAAACCACAAAAAAACACCCAAAAACCCCCAAAAAACCCACAACCCCCCCCCAAAAAAACACAAAACAAAACAAATAAACAAACAAACAAAGAAACACATACAAAAAATAAAAAAACAAGCACATTTTCCTTATCATTTAATGTAAAGGAAAATCAGCTGGTTTTATTCACTGAAAGGAAATTAACTTATTTGCAAAGTGGAGTATTCGGTGCCTTCCCCTGGCATAAAAAAAAATCCACCCAAAATAGTAGGAGCAGAGCAGGCATAAGAAGGAAGCAGGAATGAACCCTAAATGAGGGAGTGAAAGATGCAGACAGGGCACAGATATGCTCTGTAATACCACTCCAGCCTGAGGGAATTCTAGCAATATCGAGAAAAGCCAAGTGATTAGATTTGGAACAAGTCAGGAAATGTGAAGGTGCAGAGCATGCAGCGATCAGGACCTGGGAAACTGAAGGACAGTCCTGCCCTGCTGGAGGAGAGATCTCTAACAATAAAGAGTGGCTAAAGCTGGAGGAAGCGACTGGAAAACTTCAGTGGCCTGTGCTGGCAGATGAATTGTGCAACGGGTGGTCAGAGAGGAGCACTGGCAGTGAGGCAGCACAGAGTGAGTGCCACGGGAAATGTGGTTCACTGCCTGCTCCCGGTGGGCTCCAGGGACAGCCCTGCAGGTGTTAAACGGTGTAAGGGGAGCCCCCTGACCGTGGGTGAGCTCACACACTGCTGAGCACCGAGGGTGTAAAGGCAAGAATAAAGTCCTAAGCTTGAGGGATCACCGTAAAGCAGTGAACAGATTTAAAATCTAAGTTCTTTGATGCAGGAAGCAGTATTCTGCTCTCTGGCTGGAGAGCCTCTTGTTCAATTGAACCCCATTATGCAACTAGCATTCCTAGAGAGTGCTGCAATAGAAATAACACTGATGTTAGTCCCTGCTGCTGGACCTTTCCTGGACTTGTAACCTATGAAAAACCCTCTGATCCTCCGCTTAGGAGAACAGTTAACGCAGTGGCAAAGGCTCTGTGTGAGGTCATTATCTAGCAAAGCTGGACTTGAATACAAAAATCCACTAAAAATCTGCAAACACTAGGATGGCTGGGATGCTAAGAGAAAGTCCAAGTCAAAAGCTTAGAAGTGTAAACTAATACATAAAAAGAAGAAATCATATGGTTTGTCTGCTGCCCTGAGTAGCAGTAAATTACCAGCAACACACATCTGTCTGCCATAATTTCAGCCTCTTCCTGGCATCCCAAATTTAGATGCCATCTGCAAATAAGAAAATTAGCTGATTTCAAAATGGTGATGTCCTGCCCCTTTTCAATTTGCCAGCAGAGCTGAGAGGGGTTCAGTGCCCATCACCTTTGTCAGATCCCAAGCTTCTCCCTGGGGCTCTCACCAAGGACACGCCCTGACTTTGCTGCAGTGTATTTTATTCTGCCTAGTTGAAGACATGGCACCTAGGAGAGCTGTACACGCTCTCTTTTTCAATTACCCAAGGTTTTATAATTTTAACAGCCTTCCTTTCAAGTCAGCTGAAAAATTGATGAGGTCCCTGCTTATCCTCCATATGGTCCATGCCTGCAACACAATTCTGTCTTTTGGGTACACTTCCCTCCAAGGTTGTCTTTTGGAGCAAGGTTTGGATGACACGGAACAGGCCCTGTTGCAGCCTACTGCATCTCTGTCCCTCCTCTACATTTCTTTCCTTCATTCCAAGGAATGAATGGCACTAAAATTTGTTAAATTCTCAGATTTTAAGAGTAACATGAGGCCAACAATAAAGATCGGAACCTCACTTAGTGGGTTACCAAGTTCTCCTCCTCCACTAAATAGCTCACAGACCATGCAAGGGAAGTGCTCACTCTTACTTTCACCAATAAAAAAACTAAAGCATGGACAGAACCTTTGTCCAGTCTCAATGAGGTGCAACTACTGCTGGCTGCTGTGAGTTCACATCAGATGCCCAGGATCATGCTTACACTGGCAGGTTAAAAGCGGGTTAGAGAAGTTTTTCTTGATGGCAGCAGTGTCTGGCCTTGAAAATCAGCTACCACTTATGATAAGGTAGCAATGTGAAAATGTAAAACCTCAACCACTCAGGCATTATCCCAGTGTAACTCAGGGCTTAATGTAGGAATCAGGACATTCCCCTCAAGTGTTTCAGCCAAACTTTATTTATGTAAATGCCATGAAATGCAAATCATCCTTGACTATACCTAGATAAATAGGTGGTAAATCAGCGCTACCTAATAAACTATTTCATTGATAAAAAAATAAAACAAAACAAAATCCCAGCATGTCAATCTACTTATTTTTAAGTAAAACTCCCCAATATAATGCAAAGATCATAAACACCAAACTCTCCAGACTAGGCATGGGCAAACTGCATAAAGATAAAGAAAAGCACTAAATAAATAAATGAATGAAACCAAATCACTTTCCTAGCTTTGGTTAGCAGTGCTGATACAGAAATAAGCCAAATCCATTCTACTGGGAAAGAAATTGAGTCTGAAGATAATCCCTTCTTTTTTTTCTTCTGTAGCCTAGACATCCTTTGTACTCCCATTGAAATCATACCCTCAAGTAATCCATACAGCATTCACAGCATGATATTGTATCTATTTTATTGGGAAACACAATAATCAAAATGCTAAAATAAATCTTCTTCCTATTATTTGATTTAAGCATTGCAGTATTGAAGAGGCTAAGCTAATTTATTTTGATTATCAGCCCATTAGTCTTGGTATTATAAATTAACCCCACAATTTTGACAGAGCTTCCAGCTATGTAAGGTCTGAAAATCTGATTTTGTTTAAGCACATATCATACTAAGATTTATTTTTGAAATTTCAATTAATCAGTTCTGGTCAATAAAAAGTTAATATAAAGTGGTTTGCTGTTAAATGACATTGGCACTCACACATTTGCTCTGTCCTACACCACTTAAAAAGCCATTGCAGATTCCCAGTTATAGCGCTCAGAGCTCCGGCTGCATTTTTAAAGCACCAACTGTTAGTTAATTTTGTTAGCATAAACACCCAATAAAATTTTATGGTGTGTTCAGCTCTCATTAAAGATGAAAAACAGAGGCAGAGCAGCACCCAAAAATAATCAGGGATGGTTCTGTCGCCGCTGATGGCCAGAACTCGTTCAGATTCAGGGCTCAGGGCTTCCTGTGCCTGAGGACACCACAGGGATAGGGAGCACGAAATCCCATACACTGCTGGAAACCCCTGGAGCTCCACACAGCCCTTCCATAATGTTCCAGGCAAGTATTTAATGGGGGAAGAATGGTCTTTCTCCAGCCCCTTAAAATAACAGCTGTTGTAGGCAAAGTACACGCTTGCTGGTGCCTATTTCCTCAAGGCTACAAAAACCATAGGTCCTTTTGTTCCACAGCACCCAAAATACCCTTGACAGGATGCTCCATCAACAGCAGGGCTAGAGGAGCCTGCTGTTCCTCAGGGTGTGTCCTGTGGTTGGATTCCCTCCAGTCAGGGAAAGCACGACCCCTGCCAGGAGGTTTTCTGATCACTCAGGACATTTACAACCTCAGCCTGGCCATCTCCCTTTGTCTTCCCATCCTTCAAAGTGGCATTTGAGCCTTCCACTGAAACGTCTGGTCCTGACCCACCATCATTTTTCTTCCCAAATTTCCTGTTAAGGGGGCCTTTATAAGACAGCTGACACTCAGACAGTCCCAGGAAGTGCTCCAGAGAACATGTCTGGAATTAACTGCCAAAAGCCATCAGGTTTACAGGTAGAATTACAGAGAAAGCGGATTTCACTGTCTGAAATAATAACAAGATCAAATCAAGAAGTTCCCACAGCTGTTACTCCTAAAATCCTTAGGGCTGTGTTGCTTAAGGTCATAGAAATCTCTAAAATCATCTTTCCATGTACATCAACAGAAGCAGAACTTTGCTCACTAAATTCAGCACCTGTACCAGATAGTGTCCACTGAAACTTACAGTTTACAAGAAAGTCAGAGAATGTAATAAAAACCAGTTTCAAACACTTTCCATTAAGCTCCTTGGCACATCTTGATTTAGAGTTCACCACTTGAAGTTTTGATGGGTTTTGGCTCTGCAGCTTTGTGAAAGTTCCTCCCCAAGGACACAGAAGATAGAGGATCTACACCAATTGGTACAGGGGAAAGAGCTAAATCAACACTACACAGTTCCACTGCTTGTCACAATGAAACCTTGTTCCTTAAGGAGCCAAACAAATACCTGGCTCCTAATGGCCAGAGGACCCAAGTCTACAGTTTTCCCTCCCTTCTTTGCTCACAGGTTTTCCCTGCTGACACCTACCCTGGGCAAGGGATAACATGCTTCATGAAGAGGGATATGCTGGTGGGATACGGGCAGCACATGCTGATGAGCCTGCTGGCTCTTAAATGGACCAAAATTAGCATTTCCTTATTTTCTATGCCAGGAAAACTCAACTTTAGTCTATCATCTCTACTTAGTGTGAAATTTTTGGTGGTTTACTCCTGGCACTTCACTGCCTGCAAACCCAGAGTAATTCTGCTATTCTCCCAGCTTTTTGCTTCTTATTGTCAACTTAAACCATAAACACAATGAAGGCCAAGTCACTTCTGCCTGTGTGGGGTCACAGCACCCAGCAGGATGGGGCATTGATCTTGTCTGTGTCTCTTGCTATATTAGACTACTCTGAAAGGTTGATGTTTTGAGATGGAAGTGTAATTTCTAAGGGACTGCCCTCTGAATAGGGCTAGTTTTGGAAAAGGCTGACTGGTCAGGTTTTAAAGCCCTGGCAGCTACATCGAGTCCTACTTTAATACTTATTAGGTGTGGAAGTCAACCTTGCATTCCCACAAGAGCATTAAAATTGGGCAACTCAGAAATACACTGCTTAGCTGTGCCTGTGCAGGGTAACTTACCACTCACAGTAAAACACAACGTGCAACTAAAGCTGAACTTTTTTCCGCTTCAGCAATAATACAGAGGAGCCAGCACAGCTTCCCTATCTTAATTTTCTGCTTCCAAGAGCCCTAGAAATGCTGTGCCTCTATTGCTTCCATAACTTTGGAGGTATTGAATCTCTCTGCAATTAAACCAACATACATAAGCAGTAATTCAATTGAAATCAGTGGAATTCATAAGAGGGGAATAGTTCATGTAAAAGAGAAGATAATTAGATTTACCCAGTGTAGATGCAATAATCTCTTATTAATCGTTTAAGGAATATGCTATAAAAACAAACTCCCTCATAATCTGTAAAAAGGACATTATGGACCTCTTGCCCACAGCTGAACAAACGTTGCACTGTCCCTTTAGATCAGGGCAGCCAGAACATCCTATATCAGCAGTTTGTTTCTCTCAAAGGTTAATTTTGTTCTTTTCAAAACAGTGAGAGAGAGCAACCAGGGGTACAATCATAACTGCATTTTCATTTCATCTTAATTGAGTGTACTTTACTTTAAAAACACTTTACATTACTGCATTGAGTTGTTTTCATACCCACATTCTTACATACCAATACTGCTAATTAGGACAATTGTTTCTCCTTTAAAAGGAAAGAAAAAAAAACTGTCCAAATGATTTGCTGTTATCCTTGAGCATTCATTATTGTTGATTAAAAGTGAGGTTACAGTTATTCAGGCAGATGTCCTAAGTTTGTTTCACCAAGCTTTTTTTAATACTTATGTAATTAATGCTGAGAGAAGAAAGTGGTTTTTAGTATTTGCTACAGTCCAAAATGTAACATGTGTTGACACCAAAAAAATCCACGATGGAAAAAGGCCCCGTTTGCTCAGGTTTAATGCAGCTTTGTTTTGTTTTACCATACAGGGACTCTCATCACTGCTATTGAGGCAGGAAAACACTTGTCTCCCACCCACACATCAGGATTGGAATGAGAAAGAGGTTAAAGCCTAGCTTTACAAAATAAAGATATAAAAGTCTAATAAACACATAATCAACCCTCAAAACACATAATCAGTTTGGGTATTCATCAGTGGTGCCATCAGCTGCATATGAGGATGGCAAATAGGCTGGACTGACATCTCACAGGACGATGGGAATCAGATTTGGGAGACTTGATCCAGAAGACGTGCACTGACCATATCCAAGACTGAGCTCCACCCAAAACAGCTAAAAAAGCTGCAATTGTTCAAAAATACAGTCAGAGAGAAGTCAGAAGAGACTGAACAGCAGCAGGGTTGTGCCAAACAACATGTCCTGATAGACTGCTGAGGTTGCTGTGCAGGGCTGGGGGTTTAGACTGTGCCCTTCAAATTGTGCATGTCAGCCAATGGTTTGGCTAAAGGCATTTTCATCTAAAATAAAGAGACAGTGCATCCCCCTGTCCCCAGGAGACACTGTGATTTTCCATCTTTCCCACTCCAAAGAACAGCCCTGAACTCTGCTCTGCCCCTTCTCGAAAAGGAGAGATGGGAGGGCTCCTGCTGTGGAGCAGCCTGTCTCCTGATAGGTACAACAGTCCCCAGAAGGATGGGAGCTGGTGGGTCTCTGAATCCTCATCAACACTTAGAAGGACACCAGATCCACAAATCCTGATCCATGAGACACCTCCTCTCTCACTGGGTGAGGATGAGGATGGTCCTCATATGAAGGACCCCATGTATAGATGTTTTTAAAAAAAGAAATGACCCCAGATGATTTCTATAGATTTTCCTCTCTGAAGACAGATGAATCTGTCTTCAACAATGTCCCAACATGGAACAAAGCGCCTTCTCACAGTGTCTTCCTTGGCATTAATTTAAGAAAAGAAGCTAAATTCAAGACACAATTTCTCTGTCATTTATTGGCTGGTGTGGGGCTTTGGACTGCTGAATAAAAGCCAAAAGCCAGGAGTTGCAACATGCACTGTTGAAAATGCCTGAATCCCCATATGGACTTGGCCCTCATTAATTGCTTCAAGAAATCTGTCGAAATGTGACAGCTTGGAACTGACCCCCAAATTCTTCTGGCAGGATCTGAGTGACTTTGCAGTAAAGTGCACTTCCTCAACCAGAGTCAAAGCCTGCTCCCAGCCCACACAAGAGGAGTGGGTGGGTTTTGTACAGGCTTGGGCTGCTCACCATCCCAACCACCCCAACACATCAGAGATCTTCCTGTGACATAGCTTTTCACTACAGCATTGGGGTGAATCCTCCTGCCTTCCTCCCACAAATTGTCTTAGGAAAGGCAAAGGGATTAGTCACAGGCAGGAAAAAAGAGCATTAGAAGCTGTATGTACACAAACTATTTCTCAAAAATAGTTCTCTCTAGACAATAAATCAGTCTTCCAATAGCACTCAAAAGTGGCTTGGTTAGAAACAGCTAAAAAACATTACATAGAAATGTTAAAAATACATACACCTTTTAGTGGGCATGCATTACTAGAGTTTGGAATGACAATCAACCCTATCTACTTAAGGGCTTTAATTGTATCCCTCCTTTAAAATTCTACCTCGCTTGCTCACCACAACTGAGCAAAGCTGTAAATCTTGCAAAAGAAATGTGAAGTCTAAGTGCCCATTGCCTAGCAAGAGGGAAGCTCAGGAGAAGCCAGGAAGAAGAGTGACCTTACCTGAGTGACCTGGCACTTGAGTTGACACAACATAACAACTTTTTTGGGGGAGGAAAAAAACCCCAACAGGTTGTTTATTCAGCTGTGAAAACAAAGTGTTTGATTTATCATGAATTATTTGCTCAACACATTCTGCCTTGGGAAGACTCCAGCCCTCACCCATGGCTGCCTCTCTGCCTCCATAAACTTTCAGTTCTTCTGGAAGTTCCTTCTGTGCTCCTTCCTTTCTCCCAGTCTTTGCACAGCCTGTGATGGGCAAAGGACAGACACGTTTGTAGCAACACCAATGTGCTGACTGAGGTGGTGGGACAGGGGGGGACACATTTCTCCCTGCTTCTTCCTTTACTCAGGTATTAAATAATCCTTCTGAAATAAGGATTCTATTCTTATTTATTTCCTTCTATTTAATAATAATTGATTTCAATGACACTTGTAGCAAGCTGACACAACATTACACTTAGTCTGTCTGCTTCGGTAAAAATTGGCTGCAAGTTCAAAAGTTAGGAGATGAGGTAAGTCAGATAAATCCTGTTTGTGGTTCTCTTGTTTTACTCTTCATTGAGGTTTTGTTTGGTTGGTTCGTTGTTCAGAAAAAAAAACAAAAAAAACAAACAAATGAAACATGGACATTAAACATCTCACCAACATTTCTAATTCCTATACTTTAGAAGTCAGAGTCACAAAAAAACTTGGCTATTCTGCCTGTTGTCTACTCCATCAGAGACCTCTTACCGATCAGTTACTTAATTTTTCAGCCCCATTTGATAAACTCTCATTTCTGAACTCTGCAAGGTTTCCATGAAACCAAATCAGTCATGCATGGAGCTTTCTGTCGTGGCTAAAATGGGCTTGAAGATCGCTTTCTGTGTTTTAATTAAATCCTGAAATCATCAATCATTTCAATCTTATGGCTTGAAAAAATATGTATTTATTTCCAGTGGAAAAAATATCCAGATCCTACAAGATTTGAAAATGAGATGAAAATGCCTTCAAGGCAAATAAAAATGTATCAATTATCATGTGCTAAGAATATACACATTTGAGCCCCATCTCTTTTTCTGCATTAAAGTATTAGATCAGCAGCTTGATACAATAAATTATTACTGATATGCAATAACCTCAGCTGTTTGACCCGAAACTCAAAGAAAAACAGAAAGTGCAAAGGAAGGAAGCCCAACATTGAAATTACAGGCAAGATCCAGAGGACATTTAATTTAGGGCCCTTGAATTATGCAAAGAGTTTAGGTATGGGTTCAACTTCAAATATGATTAGTCATGGAGCTAAGTAAATAATTTCAGCAGACTCATCTAATCTGTTTGTTTACTTCCATAGCCCTCATCATGTTGCCTCTTTTAATACTCACATAGCCCTATGATTAGTGGGTTTAATCCTAAAAAGACTGTATGAGAAAGAGAGTAACAACTGTATTCACTTCACAGAAAGGGAGGTAAGAGGTAAATCTGTGTGACTGAGAGTTTGTAGGGTCAGGTCTGCACTAACTAGACATGAAGTATAAAACCAGGTGAGCAGCAGCACCAGCATCTCAAACACCACAACACAAAGTCTAGAGGATGGAACAGGACACCAGTAATAATAGGTAAATAAATTAAAAATTTAAAAAAAAAAAAGAGAAGTTAGCACAGCACCACATCTACTGAAAAATACATTTTTACTATCTTTAAGGTGCGTCCCATTAGCTATTACAGAATCATATCTCTCTACCAAATGCTAGCCCCAAAAAGCACATGAAATCTTGGGGAGGGTGGTGTGTCCACCATAACAGAGAAACATAAACATGGAGAAACCCTTCAAAGAGTTGCAGAACATCAACAGAATTGTCTGTAAGAGGGCACATGCATCTGCTTTTACAGCACTGATCCCCTGCAACACAAAGTAGTTGTGTCGATGTAAGGGCTGTGTTCATCACTACCTAAGAAAGGTTAATGCAAATTTGACCTGGATCAGGTGCGAGCATCCCGCTACATTTCTACTGAATCCAGCAGAGTGCAAAATACCTCAGTTATTTATTTTTAATGCTGGCTATGCAAACACACCGCGGCAAGAAGTAAAAGCAGCAGATAAAGCTGTACCCGATCCCACGTTCCACTCCACCACAAACCCTTACCTTCAAAGCCTTTCATCCCGTTCGAAGCAGGTGCACGAGTTCCGACCGTTCCAGCACTTGATGCTGTGAGGCCGCAGCACCCTGAGCGTCCGCTCCAAGACCCGCCCGGGTGGCAGCCCCGGAGGGGTCACCTCTGCAAGGGGGGACGGAGAGCCATCCAAAGCCACCCCTGCCCCAGCACCCTGCGGGGAGACGGCTCCACAGCCGGGCAGAGATGCTGAACTTCGCCAAGTGATGGGCTAGCGGGGAGCGCAGGGGTGCTTCCCGGGGCAGGGGGACATTCTCTCAGCTGTAGGTTTTGGGGACCAGGAGCCGAGGAGGGGGCACCGGGCATCCCCGCCGCCACGCACCCCAGCGAGCCCCGCTCCCCGAGGTGCAGAGCCCCGGCCGGTCTTACCTTGGAGCCCTTGCCGGAGCAGCGGACGTGGTTGCTCACCCCGGCCGTCTGGTTCATGCTGGGGCCGGCGGGCGGGCTGGAAAGTTGGGCTTCGGGCGCGACTCCCCGAGCAGCGGCGGAGCGGGGCTGGCAGCAGGCAGGGCAGGACGGGCTGTCCCCGCACCGGGATTGTCACCCCGCACCGCCACTCTGCCCCCGTCCGCCGGGGTCTGCGCGTTGGCGGCGCTGCCGGCTCCAAAACAAAACCCGANCCGGCCTCGCCCCCGGCACCGCTCACTCCTTCCGCATCATTTTATTTAATCCCCAGCCCCCGGCGTGGGCCCGGGCAAATCGCGTTGAAGGTGCCACGGGTCCGCGCAGAGCTGGGGTTTGACCCGCTGGTGCTCGGGTTAGCGAGTCCAGCTCTTTACAGTGAAAAAAATGCTGGGCAGATGTTTCCTTACCACCACGCTGAAGGGTTTGAGTCTTACTTTTTTGAGCAGTTCCTTTTCCAGGTGTGTTAGAGTTCAGGGTTTTGGCATTTTTCTTGTTTTTCGTTTTGGTGAAATAAGAGCTGCATAAGCAACTCTGCTTTGCTGATAAAAAATTTGGTGCTTTAAGTTTGTGGGGTTTTTTTAAACAAACAAACAAACATAAAATATCAATGTCGTGTCATTACTGGGATATTTTTCCTATCCCCAGTCCACCCCTCCACTTCAGCCCACAAGGTCAGACACCACCTCCTCTTTTATTGCAACAAAAAGTTGGTGAAATTCAGTTCTCAGAGTAGCAAAAGGAAAAAAACCCAACCGAACAAAAACCCCAACATACCATAAGTTTGAGTAAGAAGATCTGGATAGCCAAGGCTAAAAGGATCCACACTTCAGCTTATCAAATCAGGGTTTCTTTTGTCTTGGGATTAATCTATCCAAATAGATTGTTTCAAGTATTTTTGTGTTCGTACAGCATACTTTAAAACCTTTAAATAAATAAAATCCTTTCTGGATACTGCAGAAAGAGTAGGAATAGTTGCTTGTCCTGCCCCAGAGCCCATGCTGCTTTGGAGAAGCCCAGCTCGTTTATTTCTGGAGGGCAAATAGCCCACATTTAACTGGCTGCATCTTCTAGCCCTGTGGCTAAAATAGATGTAAGGAGCCCGCCATGGAGGCTGACAGCAGAATGAAGTGTAGTTAAAAGGTAAATTCAGTTAGAGGCATTTGGTTTCAGCTCTGAGACAGGAGAGAGGGCCCAATGTTGCCGTGTGTGGTCAAACATCCCTCCCTGTCAGCAGGGCGCTCTGGTTTTGAGATGAGAGTGCCCGTCTAAGGACTTGTTTTATCAGAGAAATAAGTTCCTCAGGGCACAAACCACCTTGTCAGGGTCTGTCTTTCCTCCTCAGGCAGCTCTGCTGTTGTAGTGACCACACTCTGCTCCTTAATCCTGCAGTGTCAGCTCCTCTTTAGCTCAGAGTGCTGCCAATGAGTCCCCCTCAGGGACAAGTGTCCCACCAATCTCTGGGGGCAGTGAGTGCTGGCACCCTGGCTGGTCTATCAAGCGTGCTCAGCCCCAAGCCCCACATCATCACTATTTCCTGCCACAGCCCTACGGTGCTTTTTACTTTTTTGTGCTAATTAAGATTTGAAGTTTCCAGCTCCAACTGCTCCGTTCAAGTGGTTTGGTTTTCAGACCTTCCCAAGCAAAATGTCTGCTAATAAATCCAATTATAGACTTTGAGTTGCATAGTGGATGGGGCCTGGCATCATTACACTCTCTCAGCATGGTTTGTTGCGCAGAGACATACAGAAGTCCCTGGACTTATTTGCAATTTTACTAGTGAGAAGAGGAAATTTGGGGGGAAAAAAAAAGAGAGATAGGCAAGCAAAACTGCCCAAAGAGACTTCAAATCCATGGCAAACCCTCCTGGAAATATGAGAAGCAGATGAAAAATCTGTACTCTTCTCACACAAAAATTCTTTGCATTACACAGATGGATCATGGGAGTGTTGTCCCACTGCGTTCATCAGTTTTGTTCTGAAGCAAAGCAGAAGATACCACTCCACTGCCCTTTCTGAGGAGAAGCCTCCTCTCCATCCTGTAACCAGTCAGTTAGAGCAGGCAGGGAGTCTGCTTTCATTATCTGGCACATTTTTTTTTATTCCCTGGCAAGAGAGACACAAGGAAAAATCTCCTGCTCTGTCTCATTTTTCCACTTAATGCCTGCCCTACTCATGGGCATCTCCATTCTCACTTAAAACCAAAACAAACCTTATGGCACTGAACCTCCCTTCTCTATAGGAAAGAGCAGTTTCCAACTGAGATACCGGGGAGAGTTCACAGGAAAAGGCTTTTGCTTTCAAAAATGTAAGCCTGTTTACTAGCTCTTGGAAGAAGAATGCATGGTGGAAAAAGTACAGCCTTTGAAATTTGGGAGAAATTGCTTCAATTTCAAACTCTGCAAAGGCCTCTCTACATGATCCTGAGAGACATAAAATCACCTCCTTTCTTCTTTGCCCTTCAGTACTCCTGCACTGAGGGAGACCCCCACCTCTGCCCATCTACTTCCAAATTCCCTAAGGCAGGACACACCTGTGCAACCCTACAGTGGCCACCCACCATTTTGGCCCTTGTTTCAGTGCAGGCCCTTAATTTCTGCAGAAAACCAACAGTGAAATCATTACAGACTGTTGTTTTTCAAACTGGAGTGGCTTATGTGTCTAGAAAAGAACAGACAATGCCACAAACAGCACAGAGTTTTACAGTGCCTGTGAGAAAAGTAAGTGATTTATAGATTAGTATTCCTAGAGTGTTTAGTGAAGTGTGAAGGAACAACAATATACTGTCATATAAGCTGTAGCACATAAACATCCCTTGGCATTTTACACTTTGAAAAGGATTATACATAAGCTTGGCTGAGAAGAGTATTAAAAAGGAATCTCAGTCATACTTTTAGGGAACATTTAGTAATCTGTCTTTGGAGCTGAGCTAAAGCTATGCAAACTGAATGCAAGGAAATCCATGCAATCATGACATAAGACTTAAAAACAAAAAATAAAATTTCAAAGCCAAAATTATGTCACAAAATTTAATAATGTGTGTGGGACTTTTGGAGTTCTTCAAATTCACATTTTGCAGATGAACTCTGTAAAGCTGAGTGAAAATAAAAACTGAAATCCAGAATTTTACATATTTATCCTAACTCCAAAAGCTGAGTCTTTTGAAGAAATATCCAGTGTCACAAAAATCAAGGAAAAAAAACCACAGGACTGCCAAGACTGTTACATTCATCTAGTTTCAAGTTCCAGGTTAGATTTAGATGAGGACCTTTGAAATATTTCTTAATGTTTTAAGTTCTTCCCAGGAGCCTGTTTTGATCTAAATTTGAGCTGTCTGGGGCATGGTAACACTGCTCTGTGAACTCCAGGGGTTTTGAGGTTTTCTCAATAACATGGCAAAGACACAACCCTGCTGATTTCCTTCTCCAATATTATCAGTTGGAAGCTGACTGAGATTAGTCCAACACCTCATCACTCAGTAATTTTTGACATCACTTGTGATGTAACCAGAAAAGCACATCATTTGTACAGGTCAAAGCCACAGTACAGGGACACACAAAGTGAGATGTGAACTGGCACTTGTCCAAAGTTCAAAATACTGCAGAAACCATCAAGGTTCACCTTGCCCTCCACCCCAGAAGAGAAATGTGGTTAAAAGGCTGGTTTAAGGAAAACAGAAAGATGAGCAGTCAACATGCAGTGAGGGCAGAGAAATTGAAAGCACGGGAGACAAGGAGGATGTGAAAATTGAGACCACGGAGTGCTAAAGAACAAAATTCCAAAAATCAATGCAACGATGGATCAGGAATGAACACAAAAAGCACAGCACGGGAAGGCTATAATTAGATGGTTTAGTCATAGCCAGGAGCCTGACTGAGCTTTTTGAATTCACTCAAGTGGACACAGTTAATGCAGAGTTTGGTTTGATTGCTAGAGTCCTTCTCATGACAGCAACACAGAGGAGGCTCACAGGAGCTTTTACTCTCCATTACAGCAATAAAGGTAAAAGCCCACCAGCACACACAGGAGTCTCTCCCACTATGGAAAAGTGATACCTGCAGACAAGAGCATCTCCTGCTGCAGCTGTGCTTCTGGGACTGGTGTGGACTCAGGAAAACTCTGGAAAGCAGGAATAACCCCAAAAGCACTTGTACCTGTTCTGCCCACACTGTTCTGTGGCTCTGCAGTGAAACTGCAAAGAGAAGTCTCCACTCTCACTTGCCTTTCACTGCTACCACAGTGGAGGTTAAGCACAGATAAGGTAATGATGGGGAAAGTGCCAGGACAGAGTAACATTGATGGGAACATTAAAACTTCCCAGAACAGTGACATCTCTATAGACTTGTAGGTTTGTCAAAAGTCAGAGGAAAAGATGTGTTTTGAGTGCCCTAAAACCTTGACCATGAAGAGAAATCTTTATTCAGCAGACCCTAACACGACATGTCCAGGCTGGCTGTAAGAGGGAGAATACTCAAGCTGCTTTTGCCAGCAGAGAGCCCAGCTTGGCACAATATCCTCTCCTCAAGAAAGATGAATTTCTATTCTGTTCAAAGCCAATTCATGGCATCTCTGCAGCCCCCTGCGGCCTGCAGGCCTGACTGGTGGCAAAACCAACCCTGAAAGGAGTTGACTCAAAGAGAATCTCAGAAGGGTGTGAGAGTCAAAAAACTCCACACTGTTCTGGTCTTGTTTCTCTTGGTGTGCTCACAGGAGCTCTCATCTCAACCAAGTCCACTCTGTCTCCTCAGTTACAGTTTCTGACTGTTCTTTACCTGGCCTGTTGTTCCCTCAAGATATGGAGGCAAGAGAGAGCTTAAAAAGCAAACAACAATTAATTCTACAAAACTGCGCTCCTCTGCTCTCCCACAATACTCCTCCTGCCTTTCCCTGCCTGCCTGTCTCATCCCACTGTCATAATTCAGGATCAGGTGGTTTCTCAAACACTTGAGAGCATGGAATGTGGGATCCAAGTTTGTTTTTGGCTCAGCTGCTGATCCACTGAGTCCTTTCAGCTCCCTGGATCATCCACATTTTCTTCCAGCTGCAGGTCAGCCAAGCAGCTCCTCTAACACCTTTGGGGCACAGACAACCTGCTAGATTTGGTAAAGGAATTTAGTGGAAGAAATACACCCAAGTTAGTTAGAAAACAGCCAGCCTCACTTTTACATTTTATAGGTCCCAAAGGCTCTAAATTTACTGATTACCAGAAAGCCCCAGCTGAGGTAATAAGCCTGCATCCCTCGAAAGTTTTGAACTTGCCCACTGGAGAAATCAGGGTTGACAAGGCCAGAGAACATGTGTCCAGGGTGAACATCCACAATTTGGCCTCTAAGGACTATTTTCTTTTTAGTATTTCTGGGGTTTGTGCCTGCATTTGCAATTGTATTTTATTTTATGCTATGCAGCTGCTGGATAAGCAGTTCTTTGGCCAGATGCATGAACACTCCCAGGTGAATGCTGTAACTATTAGGAATGTTTTAAGCATGGCATTATTAAGTAATAATTTACTCATTCCATTTAGTCTAGGAGGTCTCCTTATCGAGGAATGTTATTCATCAGCAGCACTCTAGCTCTCACTCTAATTTATTTATACTTAATGGCCTTTCAAAGACATCTCTCCACATTACTTTCAGGCACCAGAATATATATGGGATATTAAATCACATCATGATACATGACATGTTACAAAAATATTGCATAATTTATATAGATTATAAACATAAGAAAAATCATCCAATAAACCCTGCCATCAAATGTTCTTCAGGCTAGATTGAGGCTACATGAGCCCTTTTAATTTAATAAATCAAAGAGAAATAATTTTATTGAAATCTCACCTTTGCAGAGGAAGCAAGCTGTGTGAAGCAGATGAAAGATTGGTGTATCTGCACAGAAAATGAAGGACATCTGTCTAGCTAAGGCTCACCTGCACATGGATGAGAGGGGTTTTGGCAGGGATGCCATAATCCTGCTGACCACAAGACAGTGCAGCATTTTGGCCATGCCTGATTGGGTGATACCTTCAAAGAGCATCTCTGACCCCTGCACTGGTCACCATTTCTGTGTTTTGAAAGTTAAGGTCCCTTCTGACAGCTGCCAAACAATGCACAAACTCCATACTAATTTAAAAAAAAGTTTACTAGATACTACCTAAGTTTCCCTTTAGAGCAAACTGAAGGGAGATTTCTTTTGCTTTGGAATGTCTCTGAAAAAGAAAAATAAAAATTGGAAAGCATCAAATTAAAAAAAGAAATCTAGGATCCACAATATCTCATAAAATAAATGAAGTGTAGGTGGAATGACTGTCATAGAGTTGCTCATATGAGTAGTAATTCAAGCCCATTTCCCTGGATTTCTCATTTACTCTTCATGTGTGAAATTGCAGAACAGTTCTCTTTTGGAGAAGCACCAAAACCCAGGATGGGGTCTGCAGTTCTTCAGTGGATCCTGGACCTCAGAAAAGTATAAGAACACTTGGATCCACCAAATAAGACTTTTTACAAGGGAAAACAATATGTTTAAATCAAAACATTAAAACTATTCAATAAGAAAATATTAAACTTTCCCCCCACTCATTAAGAAAACTGTTGGGTTTTTTCCTTTGAGGAGCTGAGGAAATCCACACTGTCCTTACTGGGATGAAAACACAGTATTTTTCAATGGTCAGTTTTGGTGGAAAATTCCCAAGCAGTATTTGTTTTCATTTTTGTTCTGTGTGAACTACTTTTTATCATGAAGGATGTGCAGCACTGACACACAGCATCCCCGAGGCTACTAAAGCATTTGCTTAGATGGAATAGGAATAGCAAAAAGATGTTTTAAGCCGAGGTTCTTGAAATAGATCTGTTCTTCTGAACACTTCAGTTACTGGACCACCAGCCCAAAAGATCTTCCTCATTTTTACTAAGTGCTGAGCTGTGATCTTTCACTCCCTAGAATCAGGTGCTTTTAAGAAGACTTGCATCAGCCTCCTGAAGAGTCCATGTAGCAGTTTCTGAATTCTGAATTGTGTTTTTAACTGCTTATTTGGTCATCTTGGAGTGGAAATCAAGGTAAAGAATTAGAAACCTCTGACCCATCAGGTTGAGCAGGTCCCTCCAGTGTGCAGTGCTCTGTGCCACAGCCCCCAGCAGGTAATCAGCCCCCCCACACCTCTGACTGGGGACTTGTTTTCTGGCTTGAAGGGACTTTGCCCTCCCTTTACCCTCCTCTTTTTGACTTGGAAGAGAAAATTAAAAAAAATCAGTGATTCAAAAACCTTTTCAACCCCAAACTCTAAGACAACACAATTTCCTGCAAGACATTCTCTTCTAACTGCATCAATACAATGTATTTAATGGATGGCTATTTGCCCATTTGTTAGGGTCAGCTACAAACCCCCTGTTAAGTCTGTGTAAAGACTGCCTGTTGTCTTCCAAGACCCACTTTTCAAACCTCCATTTCTTACAAGCCAAAAAAAGGGAATTTGATGTTGAAATAAACAGCAGTATTTGAAAACCACAGTCAGGTGTGCAGAAACACAAATAAGCTGATGAAGGTGACATTAAACAGTAAAAGCTTTACAGAAGCACTTGATCTGTGTTCCCTTTTTGTGGTATCTCTCTAGTGATGCTGGGTTGAACTGGGAGGTTTGATACAGATGTAGGCAGAGGCAAGCTGGGGTGGAAATACTTCGTTTCAACACTGGGGAATAACCCAAATCGTTGGCTTAAGCCTTGGGCTGGGACCCCACATTGGAGTCCTGCTCCCATCATGGCCACCACAAGCTCTGAAGAAGTCAAAGGGTCTAAAAGCACCTAAAAACACCTATCTAGAGAGCTCTGCAGCAGACACATGAAGCAACACAGCACAGAAGTTCTCAAACTGTCACATAAGGTTTGGAGTGATTGCCCAGGAATCCACCTCCTCTTCCACCATTCCACTTCTCAAGCACTTTACTTTGCTTACAAAAAACAACCCAAACACAGGAAGTACTCAGAGATGCATGTCAAACAAAACAAAAAAAACCAAAAAAAAAACAAACAAACAAAAAAAAAAAGCTACAGACCTCCCTAATACCAATGCTCTACTTTGCAAAACAAGTTCATCTGCTGAAAGGTTACACTGACTGCTGCACCCTGATGGGCAGGAAAATTAGGAGCAAATGAGGTACATTAATTTTGTACATCATGATAAAATTTTTACAAGTTTTCTTTACCCCTTCAGCAACAGAGCACCAGAGGGCAGAGTTTAGCCTTGAATACTCAGTTTGGGGCAACTTTTGTTTAACACCTGCACCCAGACAAAGCAGCCAGCACAGCAGGGTTGGTGGCTCTGCAGCACAAGATGGGATCAGGAAGCCTCTAACATAGGACTGCAGCTCCTGCTCTGTATTGCAAGGATAAATTTGACCTCAAAGGTGCACTGTGAAAGGCAGCTAAAGACAACAATTTCACATAAGCCACAAAATTTTTGCATTCTCTGGTTCGTTTCTCACAAGACCTTCTGCATCTTCAGCACTTCAGGGCTGGCCTCTGAAGAGTTCAAGCACAGGTTTTGGCAGGATTTAGCTTTTTATACACTGAACAAAACACCCTTGTGTATCTTACAGATCACGGTTTCCTACTGAAGCCTGGCTTTAGCAGCATATTAGTTACAGCCTGAATTTAGATTAAACGGGGCTCTGAGCATGTTCTCCTTCATCTCACCCTCCAAGACGCACCTAGGTCTGTTTTACCTGGATCCTCCCCTTCCTCTGCTCTTCAGCTTCACTCCCACCTCACCCCAGTTCTTCCCACCTGTGAGCAGAGAGTTACAACAGGTCAGAAAGTTACAACAGATCATTCAACCCAACCAGCTTCAACCCTGATGGCTGGGTCAGGTCTGTGAGCCCCCTAAAAAATGAGGTTGCAATCAAACCTTAGATGATTACTTTGGTCAACCCTTCCATCAATACAATCAGGTGGCATTTTCAGGTCCTCCAAATTAAGTCTGGATTAACAGTGCCTGTAAAGCCTCCAGCCAAGGGATATCAGATGTACAAAATCTATTATATCTGAAAGTACCCTGATAGTACATACCCTGAAAATGCACATTAGAACATATTCTATTTGAAAGGGCATTCCAGCCTCTACATCCCTTATGGTTTAGCTGGGGCTTACTTTTTGCTTGTTTTAGGGTTTGGGGTGGTTTTTTTGGTTTTAAAGGCAGGCTATATTATGTCTCTAGGGGCATTTATGGTGACATTGCATGGGAAGAAATTTTAGTTGCCAGGGAAGACAAAATGTCGTATCCCAAAGCAAACACATTCAGGAGAATTAATAGACAGCAAGAGAAAACCTTTGAGATGACAGATTCTCCCTGCATCAAGGGCAGCAAATGAAGCAATCATTGCTATAGCAGTTACCAGAAAAACTAATCATGCATTGGTGTACAGGTGTAAGTGAGTTTTCTTCTTTTTTTTTCTTTTTCTCCTGCATGTTGTTTCTGGTGTCTTTATCAAACCATTTACAGAAATAAGTTTTTCTATACGGGCTTCTAAACAAAAGTGAAAATCACATCAGAGCTTAGAGAAAACTTGACAAGAAGGTGCTTGTTAACAATGAATCAATATTTAACAGCCATTACTGTGATACACAGAGTGTGTCTTGGCTCTCCCTCCACCTCCACAGAAGAGATCAATGAGGAATAATTTACACTACCATGATGATACAGTCAAATCCCAGACAACAACCAAACACCCCACAGCCACTTTCTCATTCCCCCAGCAACGTGATGGGAGAGAGAATTGGAAGAGGAACAGTGAGAAAACTTGTGAGTTGAGATAAATGCTGTTTAATAGAACAAAACAAGAAGGGATGATGATGATGATGATGATGATAAAAATAATAGTAATAATAGTAATAATAGTAGTAAAAGAGTTAGAATATATAAAACAAGTGAGATCACCACTCACCAGTTGCCATCATGGGCAGAACAGGCTTGACTTGGGGAAATTAATTGATTACCAATCAAAAAGAATAGGATAACAAGAAATTAAAATTAAGTCTTAAAACACCTGCCCTCCACCCATCCCTTTTTTCTGAGCTTTACTTTAGTCCCAAATTCTCTTTTTCCTCTTCCCCAGCAGCACAAAAGCACAGGGAATGAGGCTTTAGGTCAGTTCACCACACAATGTCCCTGGTCCCCTCTACCAATCTCTTGCCATGCAAATTCAGTGCAGTTACCAGCATTATTCTCATACCGAATCCAAAACATAGCACTGCACCAGCTACTAGGAGGAAAATTAACTCTATCCCAGCTAAAACCAGAACAGTATCCACCCCTTAGTCTATACTGTTACTTCATGCCCTGGTCCAACATTTTCCATTTCATCCCAATTAATCACAATTGCCTTTTCTGTCTTTTGATATGCACACACAGTTTGATTGTTGCAGGTTGAAGCCAGTTATAGTTCCATCCCAACTGTGTTTGTGACCATCCCAACTGGTTCTGTGACCAAAATTCATTCTTGATTTTTTTGGGTGATTTTACTGTAATGTTTTTGATACAGCAAATAGTCAGTGCACATATATAATACCTTGTATATAAGTTTTCAATTAATTTTAAATCAGAAAGATTTCTTTAATGCAGTTTAATATCAAACCTTAAAAAANGCTGCAAGAAAGAAAACGCTTTCCTAGCTGAAATCAGGACAGATGCTTTATAGGAATGCTAAGAATTAATCAATGAGATGAAAAAGCTTGCAATACAAGCAGGCACTAACTAATTCTAACTAATATTGAAGGAATACCATCCAGATTTTTGAACCTAAAAACATTGTGGCTTTTGTACTTAAAGTTGTAAAACCTCACAGGGGTTGTGGTTTGTATTAATTACAGTCTGTCTAGGGAGGGGAGGGGGAAGTTAAGTTGATCCTTTTAGTGATGAGTTATTCAAAATGAAAAAAAAAACCCAAAAATATCCACTGAAGCATTACAGTCAAGCCCAACACATTAACCTGGCTCTACACATGGGAGGTTCCATAACAACACACACAGAGTCTTGATCTGACAAATAAATTAAGCCACTGGGGTTCTCTTGCTGGCCTACTACATTTAGAAATTAATCAGTGCAGGATGGATTGGGGAGTATGTAGTTAAGATATTACAAATATAAAACTCTTATTTTCTTCACTAAGAGTTAGCCAGAAACAGTACCCAGCACTGGCAATCTCTGCAAGTACAGGTTTGTTTGTTGCCAAAGAACTGGATTCCAATTGCAGTTCTAAAGTCATTGGGTCTGGTCTTAGGTTCTTCTCAGGAAAACTTCTGGTAAGGCCATCTCAGGATGGTTCTATGGGATGGTAAAAGGTAGAGGAGGGATCAGGATTTCTATGCCTTGTCCAGAGCAGATGGGATCTTGTCGCCCTGTTTTTGAAAGCCTTCTGAAAAGTTCATATTCTCAAGTCAGATTTTCTCACACATTGGACTAAAAACACCAGCTTTGTTTACATTCCTTCTTGGAGAAGGGAATCTGATGGACTGGTCACTTCACCAGTCTGGTTGAACGGTGGGATTTCATCTTCCAGTCCTCTCTCACTTTGAAAACCCTATAAATTGTGTATCCATAATAAACGGGTCCTCTCTTTGGGGGCTTCTGCTGTTCTCTCGATTGTGGTGAAACCGTGGCCTTCTTTCGTGCCCTGTTGCTACAGGATCTCACAATGCCCAGATGCTGAAAGAGCTCAGCTGAATCAGCTGAGTGCCCAGCTCACCTGGGTTATATGGACAAACACTATCAAGAGTGACTCAGCACATAAATTTCCTTAGTGTCACAATCAGCAAAAAACTGCTCTTACTTTTTCTTCTAAAGTATTGACTGCAAAAAATGGAAACACTCACCCATTTGACACTGAGGGCCACATCAAGTTCTTGAAAACAGAGATCCTAAACTAAGCATTAGAAATTGCCAAAAAAATGCCACTATGAAAAATAAAAATGCTGAAACACAAAAAAGAGTGATGTTCACTGAAATTTAAAAAAAAAAAAAAAACAAGAAAAACAACCAAGCCCAAACAAAAAACCCCAAATATGAATCTACATCCAGATTATGCTTTTTTTCTTTCCCTTGTTTGTAATTAATTATTTTGTATTTCTCTCATACAATGCATCACAACCAAGATATAAAACTTATTAGTGGAAAAAGAATATGGGGCCATTCAGGTGAGAGACACCACAAACATTAAGGAAATGGAAACTGGGCTCTTAGGAAGGGAGTTTTCTGGGCTCCAGAATAGGGCAAGGCTCAGCTGAAGCATTTTCTCCTGCTGTTATGTTTGTATGAGCTGTCCTTGACTTTGGTTCTCCAGCACAATTTGGCTTCATGCTGCATCCCTTTCCTCAATAAGGAATTGTCACAGTCTTGATCCGTCTCCCAGCTATTCCCAGCTATTCACAGGAATCTCATAATAACTCTGAGACTCTTAATTCTCCATCCAATCTGCTTAAAAATGTCCAGTTCCTGCAGAAAGTTTTTGAGATAAACAGATCAATGTATATTCATTCACAGAGACATTCACAGCACAACTATGTCTGTCTATATCTATATTTTTATCTACATATTTAGCAAACTGAGTTGAAGGATCAACCACATGTCTGCCAGTACATATTTTATTTCTTCTGAAGTTGCTAATTCCAGATGGATGGTGATGATATATGTTCATTGTGAGCCTACAAGTGAGTGATCTTAATTTCGGCCTATTAAGTTGTTACTGAGGTAATTGTTCTCTGCATGACAGAGTCCAACCCATTTTGATCTCCAGAGACTAATCAAAGCTTTTATTCTTAATGAGTTACACCTTTGTAGTTGTGAAGTGGGTTAGAAAATGTGAACTGCAGTTTTTCTTTGGCTAGTTTTCAAGTTTCATACTGAAACTATTTTTAATTTAGGTTTTAGACCTAAGCAGTTTTTAGCTGTCATCCTTGACAGCTTGAGTGCAGTGTCCAGCAATTCTGTGAGCTCAGTAAGCTTGATTGAATAGGAAAGAATCTGTTGACTAAACAGGAAGTTCTTTATGCTGTAAAGGTTATAAGGATACAGAAAAACAAAGCTAAACATATGTAGCAACCTGATTTTAGGTCAATTGAGGTGGCCAGAAATTATGGCTTAAAAGTGTCTCTGAATAGAGAAATAAATAGTAAAATAGTAGAGATTACAGGTATTCAGTCTTTTATTTCAGTCAGCAAAAAATTGAAATTCAAGACATTTTGCTTGCTGGGCTTGCACCCTCTGAGGNAAGGAAAAACAACCAAAAAACCCAAACAGGTACAAATGTAGATTGTATAAATAAAACCACTGGCTTTTCATTCTCTTGCAGATTGTTTGATAAGAAGGTAATACCATTTCAGTGGAGTGTCAAATAGGTTTGTTCTTTTTATAGGCTCTGGGAAGCGGAGGACTAGAATTTTCTCTACTTTAATCGTGTTTTCTTCATGATTTTGATTTGATTTTTCCTTCAGATTGATTTTCTCTGGGAAGGTGATTTCCCTGGAATCTGATTCTGCCCAACTGAGTCATTGTTCCAATTACCATGACATCCAGCTATGCTTCTTGCAATTTTCAGTGTGTTCACACTCAAAAAGGCTTTTTTCTCTAGTTACAGAGAGAGACACTCAAGACTAGATCCAAAGAAAGCTTCAAATCTCACTGATACCCTCTCACTTCATCAGGAAGGTGAAGAATTAATATCTTCCATTTGAATGCTAAAAGTTCCCAAATATCCCAGTTCTCAGTGGAAGGAGAGTTAGGAGAACTGTCAGGAGAACATGGGGAAGGTTTTGTGTGTCCACCTGCCTCTCACACCCTGGGCTGAAGGGCACCTTACTGAGGCTGTTCTGCAGAAAACAACCATCCATTTTTGTATTCCTTCAAATCCTGGCCTGAACATGGTCTCCATCTTTCAGAAATAACCAACTTAATCCACTCCAACAAGACCTGGTGGTCCTGGGCTCATCTTTATTTTACTCTAGGTCTTATGGTTGCCTCTCCTACCCCGAGGGCAAAGGTGAACCTGGGATGTGTGTGGGATTCCTTTAGGTGAGGGAGGGCTGGGAACCAAGGCAGTCATTCCCATTTCACCTTGTTGCAGCTTCTCCTTGGCATTTGGATAAGGATCCTCTAGATGGAACAGCATGGCTCAAGCAGCTGTTGGTTTAGGCACTCTCTGGCAGTAGCTGAGGAGAAGCAGGAGGCTGCTGGCTTGCCCACTGCCTAAAGACAGTGAACACTAAGGGCTTTTATAAGCTTGAAGGTGATTTGTGTCCTTTGTGGCTACTGAATTATCCAACACGGGGAACGTGTGATTCATAAGCCTGGCCCTACTGCAGTCTCCTTTGTAAGGCACTATTGATCTCTGCTGTGTTTCTCAGGGAGAAAATAGAGCTCAGAAATTGATGCTGAATGGAGGAAAGTGATGCATTAAGTGCCTGGACCATAGGGAGGAAGGGGTTTAAGGAACACATCTGCCTGCTGATCTCTTACCAATTGGTGCACTTTCCTACTTGGCTTCTAAAATTCCTTCTGCAGCACTGAATGGAACAATGAGATGATGCCAGGACATTTAGCAGTGTAAGGGCCAAGTATTCAAACCCTTCTTGGGCCAAGTGGGCCAGGGAAACTATTAGACTGCTCCCACGTCTCCAGACACCCTCTCCAAAGGAAGAAATTGGACCTGGTCTGCACTGTCACTATTAAACCCTTGTAGAGGAATCCATGCAGGAGGCAACAAAAACTTTCCAAAGGCAATTATATTGATGAAAGACACATCAATATTTGTTTAGCTCAATATCATCAATAATTAATACAGTTATATGGAACCATATCAAGATAGAGCTGACTCCAGGAATTCACACAAACAAGTTCATGATGACTGTTAGAACTATACCTGGTCATGAAAGTTAAGAATTCCTGCTGTCATCATTCAGCTCTGCTTCATTTAAAATGTGTTCATGCCTGTTATATACTGGAATTCAAATTATTGTAATTGTATGTTACAGATTATTAATTTGTATGCTAAAAAATGTAACAGGAAAGAAAGAGGGAACTGTGTTATGTTGCAAATCCGTTTCCAGTCCTGTATGTTATGAGTTAGCATAAAATGCATTTTATTCCCAATTAAACTATGTCAGGGCCTTGTTGCAGTGCTTCATTACCCATTCTCCACAAAGAGGCATGGCCCCATCAGTCTTGTGATGAGATGCCACCAAATAAGGTTATTATGCCAAGAAGCAATCTAGGGAGAAGCTATTATCTGCTTTTCTACAAAAGCAGTTTCTAGTCTTATTGGCTTGCATTATGCAGTAGAAATTGAATATATATTGCAGGAATTGAACTTAGGAGGGTACAGTGAAACATGCATGCTACCCATTTTTCAGCCTAACTGTAGGATGTTAAACTTCCTTTAGAGAGAGAGCAGAGCTAACAGTCCCAGATCTTGAGGTGCACAGTCAGCATCTCAGCTGAAGACAGTGGAAGGAGTCATGCAGTTATGATGAAAAGGGTTATACAAAAGTCAAGCTGAAATCTATTTCTCACCTAAATACAGCAGAAAGAGCCATCAGGCCAGAAAAGAGACCCACTGTTCCTTGCAGATAATTGCAAGTACCTTCACAAGCTGTTTATTTACAAGAACAACTATAGCCCTTGCATGTGGAAATCCTATCATATATAAATGGAAGTTTACATGATTTGACTGTACAAGGGTAAACCTCCATGTGCATAAATATGCTTTAGGGCACAGCTTCAGATTGGAGGAATCTGGGCCTGCAAGCTCTGCAAAATTGAAAATTTGTTATCCAGATCTTGCTTTGAAGTATTTTGACTGAAGTTTTGCCCATGGGTTTACACGGGAATAAAACAAGGGCAAAATTTGTCCTCTTGGAATTATTATTGTTAGCATTATTACAAGGAACTACAGTGATACTTATTCTGAGAATATAGAAAATGTAGTGAAGTGCAAAGAGGATTCTGTAATGTCCACTCAACATCACCAAGTATACAGATTTCAAAGCAGACTATAAAATAATGCACTGGGAATAGATTCATTTGCGTTAGACAAAAATATTCAATCACAGGTATTTAAACATGAGTATTCACTTTCAAGTTACTCAGACAGGAAAAAAAAAGGGAAGGGAACATGCACGGGAAAGGGAAAGAACATTTGAAGCCTTTTTGCCAATTTGGGATTGAGACTTATTAGAAAAATAAACCAGATTTCATACTTAAAGATGAAACACACTCAGCAGTCTTGGGAAAGGAAACAAAACCCCCTCATGTCTCTTTCATAAGATTTCGCTGCTTAACAGCACCTTTGGTTACACTGTGATTATATTGTTTATTCTTGTGCTCTGATCTGTGTTGTAAAACTCTGTTCCATGGAGAGGCCACCGTGTCCTGTGCTCTCTACATTTGTAGCCTCTCACAGCCTGTGCTCCGTGGAGTGCCTTGGTGATTGTTACAACATCTCTGAGTGCTGAAATTCCTACCTTCACCAGAAAGATATTTTGAAAGGTGTGGTGTCAGGCTCATAAGAAATAGAATAAGAAAATGGATGCAGCTTTTGGGAATAGCCATTGTGGAGAAATCTCTGTGGCTTCTTTCAGAAACAACACTATTC
Source organism: Chaetops frenatus (assembly GCA_013400775.1). NCBI lineage: Eukaryota > Metazoa > Chordata > Aves > Passeriformes > Picathartidae > Chaetops > Chaetops frenatus. The sequence goes on along the minus strand of VZTR01014615.1, from coordinate 1,401,968 downwards.
CAGTATATTCCATGACCAGTCACCACATAACAAGGAACAGCAAGGTGCAGTTAGTTTTAACAGGTGTTTGAACCCCCTTTTTGTCTGCCACAATTAAGCTTGTGCTTAAAGGTTATGACAGCTCTCAGGTCCGTCTTGGGAGCTGTGTATGAGCCCATCTTGGGGATTGTTTGGGGGAGAGTCAGCTCAAGACATCTGCCATCAGGCCACCGTGCTGGGAGGCAGCAGAGAGTCAGAGACTGCTGAAGGCTCTCCAAAGTGGGAAAGATGGTACCCAGCAGCAGTGAGGCCTTTTGGTGGACCCTGCTTGGCTGTGGTGATGTTGGCAGACTGTTGTAGCCCTGGGGTTTCCAAGGGACCACAGCTTTCCCTGAAGAGCTGTAGGAATAGAAAAGGAAAACTAGAGGGAAAGACACACACCCACTCCCAGACAGGCACCTAGAGAGGGGAGAGAGGCACGTCTGAATTCAGACTTCCTGAAGAAACCTGAAGGAGCCCCAGGTGAAGAAGGTTGTTCTTCAAAAGGACAGGCAGAGCAAAGGAAGCAGAATGAAGGAATTCTCTGGCTCAGATTAACCCTGGCATTGGTCACTGTTCTGGACATTGCAGGTTAAATCTCATCATAAGGACGTGTGGAAAGCAGGCTCACTGCTGTGCACAGGCTGGGCTGGAGAGTGAGGGGTGGTATTGCAGGTGTACAAGGGGGCACCCCAAGTTTCATCCTGAAACTGCTGTGTCATGAAGACACATTCTTATTCAGATTTGGGACCATGAAGGCCAGGGAGAACTACAGTTTAACATTCTACATCCAACAGTACACTTCAGCCCCTCCTCTGACAGGTGGATTTTCAGTGCACACTGTCCTAGTCTTCCAAATCACCTTCCTGAGGGGCCACAGGTGGGAAATGTCCACCAAGGTAACAAATTGTGTAACAAATTGTGTAGCTGCAGGGCTACACAGTCAAAAGTAACACAACAGTAGTAAGTCAAAATACTTCATCACAGTGAACCCGTCTCTCCCTAGGAAGTCCTCTGGATGATACTAACCTTGAAGTTGACATCAGATTTACAGCTCAATTCCCTTGGGTAATGATGCTGATTACATCCATACTAAAAGAGCAAAGCAAGTTCATTTCTTTCCCCTCTGCAGTGGGGCTTCACTCACGGCTGCCACAGGAAAGCCTGTGACAGGTTCCTGAATTGCTTTAGACGTTTGGCAGCTGCAGAGCTCTTTGTAAAGGATAGAAACCTTCCACTGCTCCAGAGCAGCTGACAGCTGAAGAAAGATGATCAGCCAAATTCTTTGTTGTAGCCACTCCATATACCAAGATAAGTGGAGCCATTAAACTGATTTATAGTGCTTGGATACCCAACTGCTTTTCTCCCCCAGTACAAGATCTGCAGAACAGGTACTCTTAATGAAATGAAACAACCCTCCTTCTATTGACAGCAGAATTACTTAAATGTAAGCAGAGGAATCCCAAAATGTTGGTTCAAGGCACATTCACCTTTCACGTGTGGCTTGAGTCAAAAACCCTGGGGCTCAGACAGAGTGGATTTGCTGGGACAGGTATTTAGCACGGGACTCATCTGCCTAACAGGAGGTAGCTACTGTGGAGTTATCTCCCTGTGAGTTACACTAAAGGCTCCCTCTCTTCTCAATGCAGAACTTATCTGCCACTCAGTGGACTCTAAGACATGATAATCTCACTGTAGAATAGATATTAAAATATATCAGATGAATCATCTCTGAAAATGCGTAGTTCCCCACAATTTATCTAAATCTGCACTTGCAGCTAAGGTTGCCCAAGAACCAAGAAAATCAGGCACAGAGAAAATCCACTTAAATGATAAGCAAAATGCTCAAGTACCTTATCCATGCTGTTAGGCAGAGACCTTGCCCTGCTCTAAGCTCTTGCACTAATTGCTGCATTAACAACTCCCACACTCAAATCACAGGATCAGTGGTCACCAGGTGAGACATTGCAAAGAGAAAGGGCAGGGAACGAGGCTCTTCTGACAGCTCTTGTTGTCTGTCACTATGTTATTCATTCCCAAGGCCTTTTGATAACCAGGGGTAAGGAGGCTGCTGATAATTTTCAATGGCATTTGATTTAAAGCTGCAAAGTTCTTGGTTTCTTGGTGTTCTGTCAGGAATTAGACCACAAGCAAGGCTGGAAACAAGTGCTGCTGGCAAATACTCTTGACAGGGACCACTCATAAGCAGCACAGCCTTCGGAGGAGCCCACCTGAAGGAGACAGCTTGAGGCAGTCCTGCTCAAGTACATTTGCACTGCATATAAATCTGGTGGTGATCCTAAAGAGGCAAAAAGCTTTAGGGGTAGTTGAGATACTGCTCAAGGTGGTGTCAGGAGCATTAATGAGGCCAGGACTCAGACTGAGGGCTGTGGTCCAGGTGCCCATGTATCTTGGGAATATGAATGTACCAGCATAACTACTATAACTGCATTATTTAGCAAATAGAATCTGAGAGGTTACCAGATTGAGTAATTTCAGTGATTCACACAGGATTATTCACTATTTTAAGGAGATGTTTAAAAATCTTGTCCTGTTGAGTCTTTATAACATATTCTGAGAAAAAAAAAAAAGTGTGTCTGAGGTATTCCTTGGTGCTGATCTGCAGCATTTTCCCTCACATGCTTTGTCTCTCTTTATTTTAGGGCAGCCAGACAGCTTTCTTTGGGAGCAGCAGTACAGGCAGCTATCAGCATATGCTGTGTGGGTTCCCTCTTTCCGCTCCTCAAAGGAACTGACAGCCTTGCCAGAAAAGAAACAAAACTGTGTACTTTACAGACAAAAAAGAGGATTTGGAGGTTTTATTCAGGATCAGAATTTTAAAAAAAAAAATATTATAAACTTACATAGGAAAATTCAACAGAGAACGCTTAGGATAATTCAAAACCTGGGATATTGATGTCCCACTTTCCCATTTGGTTCAATGTACCATTCCCCCTTGGTTTCTTCACTGACTGCAAAGGAGCTTGGACCATTGGGATATTGGCTGCTCCAAACAGAGATAAACATTTTATACTTTCTGTTTAAGAGTCAACATTTCTGTACTGGAAACATAGGCTTGACTAACCATTTTCTAGTGATTTTGTTTTTCCTGGTGTGTTGTGAGGCTGAACATTTTCATTACAGCAGCTGACTTATGCACTATTTTGTTTCCTCTGAAAAAGGCAGTCAGCTCCTCCTTACAGAATCTCAGATGATCCCACCCCACTTATGCAAACATTTGCACCTGATGTCAGTGGGATTTGTAGCTGTGGAGAGCTGAAAAGTTGTACCTGTAAAACATCTGTATTGCTGATGTGAAGATTGCTGTTCTGGGTTTCACCTCATGTCTGCTGCTTTTAACTACTTGGTCTGCTCTCCCAGAGGGTGTAATTTGGTTAGTTACTCAGCTGACATCAAAGGTGTTCTCCTCCTGAGGTTTACAGTGCCAACACTTAACAGAATTCCTGCCCTCCTGAAAAATGCATGTGTAAGATAAAGCACTGCTGAGGGCAGTTGGCTTTTGGCTACCTGGACTCTGAGTATTCCATGCCAGAACTTCAGAGCTGACTCAGCTCTGACTGTGCTCTTTGAGGAAGCACATGGAGATACAGCTCTATTCTTTCCAGGGACAAAAATAAGGCCATTAATTTTTGGGCTGTGCAAGCTTGAATTAAAAACCTGTTCAGAATAAGTTACCCTATATATCTAGAGCTGACACAGATGCTCCTCCTGAGAACTGGTTGGGTTGAGATCTGAACCACAACCTGTACAGTTCTACATTCAACCAGCTCTGGTTGAGCTGGGATCTTTATTTCCAACCATGACAGATCGAGACACTTCCTGAAGTGAAAGAATCTTCCTGGTTCCTGCTAGGAATCACAACCAAGTTCTCTGCCAGGACCACCTCCAAGATAGCTGTGCAGGACACTGAGGCTATGAGCAGCCTCAGGACATCCAAGCTTTCATCTGGAGCTGGTTGGAGAGCACTGACTCCCATGACCCTGGGGAATGAGGGAGAGAAGGATGGTTTTTTTTCCAGGTTGTGCCATGCAACCAGGATGTGGGACTAAGAATGGGAAAGTACTCCTGAATCCCTTGGTACAGGCATAACCTGAGCATCTTTATTGCAGTGAGCCCAGGCCCCAAACTTCTGGGTTTGAATCAGGAAAGTCCTTCTGAATCCAAACAGGCTCTGGCTTGTTAGCGTGGTTAGGGTGCTGGATTTGAAGGAGCCCTGCACATTTGCACTGTGCCTTGGCTTGGAATTGATTTCTCCAGGACTACAAATCACGGAGAACACAGTGCCAGGGCCTACACAGCAGCCTGCCATGGCCTGGGGTCAGCAGGGAACAACACATGAGCTTGAATGACACCATCCATCCCTGGGTGCTACCAGGGGTTTGCTCTTTTCCAGAGTATTCCATCTTGCCAACACCCTGGGTGATGGAGTGGTGACTATGGTGCCACAGTGGCACTCTGGTTAACGAGGTGTAATGGTTCTAACCACACAAATCTCCACTGCTAATTATAATATAAGCTGAGTAAGAAATAGATGCTACTTCAGCCTCACATTTAGCAATTCACGTGATAGATACTATCACAGTAGACTACATGTAAATCTGCTGGTGGATTAGAAATGTGTTTTTTTCTGATAAATATACCATCCATTTTATTCTTTCTACCCTCTAGATTATCTTTTTCAGGAAAATAAGTACATTTAAGAGTCTCAAAATGGTTGCCATTAATTTTTGTAATTTTCATTTCCCAGCATTAAGCTTTTGTATCTTTGTTATTCTAGTGGAGATAGATGGAGGGGTAAGAACACAGAAACCTTAGTTTCATCACCACATATACTTACAAAAGACAGGCAAAACAGCAACTTCCTCAATAAGACAGGATAATGATGATGGAAGAGGATGGGGTAAGTGGTTTCCAAGGACTCCTCCTTTGGGAAGAGGCAGGGTTTGCAGTGCTGGCTTGGCAAAGAGAGTGCCAGGAAGAGCAGCACCGCTTCCCAGCCTCCCTTGGATCAGCAGCACTGGAGGTTTGCTGGTGTTTGTGGGTCACTGGGGCTTGGGAAGCTGATCCCTGTGGGGTTCCTGCCTCTCTGCCAGTGCTGGCAAACAGGTGGTTCCACTCCCAGGGGCCTGGGGACAGCGGGGTGGGGGCAGTCTGGAGACATCTGCACCCCTGGGCTGCCCATGCCAAAAGGAGTGAGGTGTTTCCACCAGTGGCTGAGCCAACCACAATTAGGCATCTTGGTTAATTATCTTGAATGTAGAGAAGGGTTAAATATCAGCTGAAGCATCTCCTTTATTCAAACTCTTGTTGTGCTTGAGAAAAAAGGCTGAATGTAATCTATAATGGGACATGAAAAAGTCCTGATTCACATTTAAGCATATATATAATTTTTCAGCAAATGTATCATAAGCAGTTGTTTATACACTGTTGAATTAGGGCCAAGTTTCCCTCTTGATACTAGATTGTGATTTATTTTTTTTCTACTACGACCCAGTGGAAAGAAGGAAGACAACATTTTTGTTAATAAACGTTAGAGAACCTGAGAACAGATCATAATAATTTGGCTTTGATTTTCTCATAGGACTTAAATTGAAAAAAGAAAAAGGCAATGGTGCTTTTTATCTCCTCTAAAGTTTATTGATTTCTAGGAGAATTGCCTTTTCCTTTCAGAATATCAGAGGGTGCTTTTTGAGGAAGGGAGAATATTCAAAAGGTTAGATAGCAAAATCCTGCATTTCCAGGATGCATTGTATTTCAGTGTGGCATCTTGTTAAATTAAATAGAAGTGAAGTGAAAACAAAGTCTTGGCAAAGTTTTGTTGACAGTGCCACTGACTCTCAATGCACAAGACAGCCACAATGTTAGAGGATTGATGTTCTTTAGAAAGAGAAAGAAATCACCTTGGAAGTCGAGTAATCTCAGTTCAAACTGGAATGAAATTCTCCTCTGATACCTTTTTCTTTAGAAAGCTTATGCTGAAGCCCCTGTCTGAGGTCCAGGTCAAACATGACTGCACTGAGAATATATTTTCCCTCCAAGATAATGCCCTGTTCCCTAAAAAATGCAATATGCTGCTGAATATTAAAGTGAAAATTATCATCTTTCTAATTGCAAATAAATAATAATAAATTGCAAACATGTAGTAACAGTGTATAATATTATATTGGAGTGAATCCTGCATCCCTACAGCCCTACTCAGTGCATTTACAAGAGCAGCTTCAGAAGCTTGGAGGACTTTAAATGCTAAAGAAAACATTTGATCCCCTATTTTGTCCTTTTTGGTGTCCTTCATCATTCCAATTCACAAACAGATATTGTTGTTTAGCCCAGAAACTTGTGTTTGATCATACCATTTACTTCAGAAAGTTGTGCTGACTTTAAGGACAAACAAGTAGAAAATCTATCATTTCCTTTGGAAAGTTTTTCCAGCAGTTACATCACCATGCTAATACAAAACACGTCCTTTTTTCAAGTTTAGCTTAGTCTTCACTTCCAGACATTGGTTCTTGTTGTATTTCTAGGCTACAGAGTCCTCTGAGAAGGAGGACATTTCCTGTACATCAGTAGTCCCACAACAGCAATCCAAGTGGATTCTAATCTCTTCCATTAGCTGGATGGGTGAACCTAAGTATCCTGGTTTAGGACATCTTTCTCTAATACTAAAATAATTTTTGTACCTTTCAAACCTTTACAAGTTAATGCAGTGTGAAATATGGTTTAAGAGCTATGAGGAACAAATTCAGTAGATGTGGAACTTGCTTTCTGACTTTGTGTCAATCACCATCTTTTTACTTTCTTTTCCTCTTCAGGAAATATTACTTTAGTGGAGGAAAATAAATTTGTTTAAAACATTTAGGTATATTCTAATGTGTAAGAGATCAGCTGTGCTGCAGCAAAGGTGCAGAGACTCTGGTGTGTGTTGTTGCATCTACTGCACCAAAAACAAGCTGTGCATTTGCCCAGCATCACCTGGATGGAAATATGGGCCCTCAGCTGCAGCCGAATCCCTGATCCTTCATTCTGGCTGGGGCCACCTCAGCCCTCTGCAATTCAGCAGATGTAGAAGTGGATGTGAAGCTACCTGGTCATGCTTGTGTGTCAGCATGGCTCATCCCTTTGCAGGTCAGATTATCAAAGTCATTCTTGCTGCTATAAAGAAGTCAAACTCACCATTTTCAGACCTAGCTTTCTGGGAATTCAAAGTTTATTCCCTCAGCTTCTTCACTGTTGGAAGACATTTACTGAGGTGACTGAGAAGGAAGAGGATGAAACTTGATGCTGGGAGTGTATTGACTCCAAGTGCTTTATTCAGAAGAACTTTAGCAATGGCATCAGAGGAGAAACACACTGCTCCTGCATAGGAGCTGAAGGTTTATCTACAATTCAGGCTCCTGTACAGACCCTGTGTGAACAGCTAAATCAAAGCCTTTTGTCTCCAATATGTAAGAAGACCACCTGATCCAATAGTCCATAGCGACTTTAAGAAGCAAATAATGAGTTGAAAGGATTGAATTTCAAGTCAAGGGACTGTTGCATTTAAAATCCTTCTAACTTCAAAGAAGGTTTAACATAAGTACCTCATAACTGAGTTCATAATCTTACTAATTCCTGCTGCTCCATTGTTACATGGGTTTTATATTCAGAGTCCTCAGAACAGTGTGACCCTGCACCAGTGGAGACTTTTAGATCTAGCCCTTATACTACATGACAAAAGTTTATTTCAGAAGTCCTGATAAGCACCCAAAATTTATAAAATGAGACCTGGCAGGAAAGTTTTCCTGTTGTTCCTTAGCTTAGCTGAGCTATTACCTACAGAGCTTCCACACCTTCCAAAGGCTAACTAAGCAAAGGCTATATTTTTCAGATGATAATGTACTTATTATGAAGCACTTAACTTTTAATCTTAGTGGAGCATGACTATTTTAAAAGATATTGGGGAATTTTGTGGTTCAGCAGTGTTTAGCTGTACCCTTCATTTCCCATACATGGATTTTGCAGTGCAAAGGAAAATTACTAAATGGACCAGCAAACTGGTGAAAGTTCGAGATCATAGGATAATGTTACTTGCCTTGTTCTCCTAAAATCATCACTCCTGGAGATCTCAAGCTGAGACTTTCTATGAAGAAAAAGCAAAAGAGAGAGAGAATGACTTAACTTAGTTGTGAAATGGTGGTGAGGCCGACAGAATTCAGCTGCTAGGGCAGGCTCTGTCAAACTGTGTAACCTGTTTAATTGCCTTTTAGAGAAAGGAAGCATACAGTCCATGGATTAAGAGTTAAGATTGGCAACAAAGTTTGCAGATAAGGAAAGCTAGAAATGTAAAACCTGCATAATTATTTCATACACACCTTCATCTCCCTAGAAAATTAGTGCTTTGAAAACTTACTAATCAATCCCCTGTCTGAGTAATCAATCCTCAATCTACCTACAGCATTTTACTCCCTTAGCTTTTGGTTTCATCTGAAAAGGTAAAAAGCTGGCATGCAGCTTTTTATGCTTAAATTGATAAAAAATAACATACTTAAATACAGATAAAATTCATGGTTTTGTGTTTTTTAAAAAGAAGTGTGGTTATAGGACAAGGTAGAGGAAGCAATTAGGGAAAAAAAATAACACTTCTTGGGTAGCTGAGGTTGTGCACAAAAGAAAAAAAATCACTTTTCCTATCAGACTAAATGCACAAGCAGAATGCAGACCAAAGCCCATATTGTTCAAATCTCTGAATATCCTTTCCAGGTGCCTCATTTGCAAAAAATTTGAGTGCCAGAAGATGATCAAGGCATAAAAAGAGCTCTGAGAAAGAGTAAAGCCAGATGAGACAGCTGAAAAACTGAAGTATAACAAAAGTATTCACCAAAAAGTAGGTGAATACATATATGCATATACTGAAGTATAAAACAGGTGAGCTTCTAGGTAAAACCTAGTCTTTTGCTTAAAACTGTCTCGATACCAAGGAGTAAATGTCCTCATTATTCTGGTTTAAAGGATGGTGGCAGAGGAATTGGGGAATTTGAGATTTGGGGCAGGATGGCTGTCACAGTGGGTAAATTGGTAGAAGCTGTAGCATGTCAGAAACTAACAGACACATTGAGCAAAGATGGGATGTATTAGGAAAAGCTGAGACTTCTGTAGAAAAAGAATATGTTGCTCAAGTCTGTTGGAGTACTTTGAAGGAAACTTGTCTGTGCACAAGAAAAAACTGTAGTCTGAGAAGGTATTTCTTCACATTTCCTAAAGACTTTCAGGAAATGGTTTTACCAGAAATTCTTTAAAAGTTTGTTTTTTGTTTTTTTTTTTTTGGAATATGATCGAGAAAATCTTTGCATGGAGCAGCAGATAGCGGGAAAGTGACAGTAAAGGGCAGGAAAGTGTAGGGTTGTCCCCAGTGCCATCCTCCAGAGGGTTCCAGCACACGCACTTCTCAAATCACACACAAAGCAAAGGAGGTGGGGAAGAGCCTTGTCAGTGAGGAGGCTTGCTGATATTTTATTATTCAGATTAGTAAAAGACAAGTGAACTGAAAAGAGCTGCAGAAGAATTACAGTATTATATGACTTCATGATTAAAAGGCAGATGAAATTTAACACCGAAGTGTGAAGTAATGAGTTTCATTTAAAAAATGCCAAAAGACCCCAAGCTCAATCTTATCTTTGCATGCATCATTATGGGCTCTGAGCTAGTTATTACTACTCAAGAAAAACATCTTGAGGTTAGAAAAGCCACTTTTATGCATCTATTAGCAGGATGCTCACTGACAATCAAAAAATGAAAAAATAAAAAGCAAAAGAATAGAGAATAGAACAGAAAACATCATTATGCCATTGTATGAACCCATTAAATAATCCCACGTTTGAAGTAATGCATGCAATTTTTATCATTCTTCTCGAAAAGGATACAGACAATTGGATAATACTCAGAGGAAGCTGGAAAGGTGAAAGGAGGTATAAAATTATTTCAATATAAGCCGCTAGACTGAATAGAACCAGCAGCAAAGGTACAAGTTGTGAACGTCACAGTGGAGGAGGCAAGGTGGTGATAGCACTTCACCCTCATCATACAGGATTAGAGATCATCAAGGAATGATGCAAGGTGGTATGTTTAAAACAAAACCTACCAAAAGAGTGGGTAACTTTTGCACAACGAAGATTTAAGCTGTGGTAGTTCTGTCAGACTTACAGGTGTTGTAAATGCTAAAGGTTTGGACAGAATTTACTGTACAAGTTCAGGGGGAGGCTGGGCAAGTGCAGCTGCCTGCTCGCACCCACCTCGCTACTTAAGTGAGTGCAGCACTCAGAAATGGCATCAGATACGTTTTTCTGCATGTCTTGGAGAGGAAAAAGGCATCAGCTGAGACACAATTCTTTCTTCATAGCACCCCAAAATGGAGGAAGGTTGTACAGTTACTGTCTGGGTCAGAGAGAGAGTTTTGCTAAGAAAGCTCAGTAGAAATGACAACTTGCACATCTCAGCAAAACCAGAGCAGAGGCTGAGCCCCTGCCACCTTCTCCTGCATGGACAAACCCACATCCCAGCCCACATCTCTCTCTGGGCCCTGGGAGGTGCCCACAGCACTGCTGTCAGCATGGGCTGCTCGCATCCTTGGGCAGTGTGAGCCCCTCTGCAGGGCTGTGCTCCCAGGAACTTCCAGCCACTCCTTTCATCTGCAGCCTCAATGAAGTTCAGCATCTGGCCTGGCCCTGTCACTGGGGATGAATGGTCACCAGAAGTGTCCCCTTCTCCCCAGCCATATGGAAGCTGGAAGCTTGGTGGGAGCAAGTGTGAAGAGGTCTGAGCTGCTCCTGCTTCTCCATGCTTTGCTCTGGCTGGAAGGTGCCTGGGTATCTTTAACACAATGAAAATCAGGCCCTTTGTATTCAAATGAGGATGAAGCTGCTGCATAATTAAAGTAATCTAATGGCAGAAAGTCCAGAGGGAATTTGCAGCTTCCACCATGGTGGATTTTCAAATACAAACACTTTAAAAAGCAGTAATGTATCTGTATAATGCACAGCTGATTTACAGCCAAAGTGACAAACATTTTGGGGCTTAAAAAATAATCTCTTCTATTTCAATTTTCTCTGTATCCCTCAGCAAATGTATGCACCACAGCCTGAAAGACCCTACTAGCCCTGCTGAAGGATATTCTGATGAAACAGCTGCTGCAAACAAGTGTATTACCACAGCAGGAAAAAGAGCATGAATACAGAGAGGTGCAAAATGACACAGTCAGCATTACCATATATATTTACCTAGGCTAGAGCTCCGTGTAAATAATATATAAGGAATGATTCTTTGCTGTGTCCTGAGGGAGGAACAGCAGTTACAACAGATCATCTTAATAGGACACAGTGTCTAGGAGGCCCTGGAAAATTCCTGATGTAAAACTTCTGCCATAGTGTAAAAATGTGCTTGCCTATGACCTAGCTTTTACAAATGCTTGGATAACCCATAAAATGCCCTTTTGGGCAATATTTATTTACACATAACTCATCTGAATTTACATGGAAGTGTAAAATGCAGAGAAAGCTACTCAATACCAAAGCCCTCCCATGGAAAGCTGTTCCTCAGCCATCATCCCATCTGATTTTTTGGTATGAAGATTGAAGGTGACCATGATTCATCCGAGGTGACAGGAAACACGATGGAGTGGTAACAGAAAAAGCTGATTGCAGGGCTAAATGTGGATGACTGCTGGGACTGGGGAAGAGAGGAATGGGGTTGGCATCACTTCCAGAACAGAAGCAATAAGAGGAAGGTTTATAAAAAAAGAAGAAGAAAAAATCCCATGGACACAAGAACAGTTAGAAGAGAGTTGTTACTTTAGGGGACTGTAAGCCATAAAGCATTGAAGAGGAGTGAGTAATAACATTAGAAGGAGCCTAAGCATCAGGGAGGATGGGGAGGGAACTGAGATCTGGAGACACGGCCAAAAAAGAGTTGTTAGTGGGAGTTTAGGAAGAAGCTGAAATTGGGTGAAAAACATGCCAGAAAAATGTCTGGGGGAATATAAAATGGAATTAATGGTTGCCATCAGCATTTCCAGTTAGTTGAGAGGAGAAGGAAACAAAGGAGAGATTAACAAGATAAGATAAGATTAACAGGAAGCAGGTGAGTACAGCCCCAGCAAGGTGCTGGGTGTGAAGGGTAATGGCTTTTAAAATCAGCTTGGGTAGGGCTTTTTCTCTCAGAAATGTTTAGTGTTGAAGGACAGGACCACTTCAGGAGAGGAAGCTATGAGGGAAATAAAGGCAGCTCATAGCTGAGAATGCAGGATTTATCAATGGAGGAAATAACCAGGAATAAAGAGCAAGAAGAGACATCAGAGTAAAAAAAAACAAGGGAGAATGGAGGAAGAAAGGACAAGATCATGAAGAAAGAAAGATGGAGGAGGCTGCAGCTTTGAGCCACTTTGTCACAGTTTGTTAGTCTGAGATTCTATCTGGAAGCTGAAATCATAGCTGAAGGAGCACAGGGCAAATGCTTGCAGGAAATTCCTTCCATGTCCCTGAGCCCTCACTTGGCCCATTAACCATACACTGGCACAGGTTAATCAAAGCTGGAATGCAAAATTAAGTTTTGGGGGAGAGCTTGAATATGTGAGGGGAAAGCAAATGGAAGAGAACTACACAAAGCATTAAAGACAGGGAGCAGATGAGAGAGGAGAAGACTTTATCACTGAGATAATACTTAATTCTCCACAGGAGTGCCTGAAGCCACTTGTTACTCATATTGAAGAGAGCATGGCATGGCAAGTAACTGAGAGAGAGCTATAATCACCACAGAATCATCATAAATGTTGAAACATATCCCCCTCGTGATCACATTACCAGGTGAATCACTCAGCTTCTTCATTAGTCTGTGCTGATGATATAAGGGAAACATAGAATTATATTTTTTTATAAGGAGTTATTTTCCTGAGCAAGCAAGTAAATCAAAAGCCAACATCTCAGAAGAGAGTGTCTGTGCAGAACTCATTGCAGGTTAGTTGTACATCATTTTATATTAAGTGCTGGACATTTTGTAGAGGGATCAACTTGTTGCCATTTCACATTTCCCAGTGGAATGCTGTTTCTACACTGATTTCTTTCTCTTGACAGCTCTGGTAATACTCTGGATGTGATGGGTAAGGGCTTGTAAATTCTGTTTAGGAAAAAAAAAAAAAAGTAGTTGCCTTTAGTTTGGTCTTATGGAAAACCTAGTTTTCTTCCACTCAGGTGTTTTTGCATCTGGCTACCAGAACCCAGGCATGGGCAATGTGGGGCCAAGGGAACATGGGAGCTCCCTTTGCTCTCCACAAGCAACAATCAGCATTTTGAGACACATCTCTGAAAAGAAGGGTTTAGAGAACATGAAGACAGTCACTTTTTCTGGATCTTCCTCCGGCTGTGAGACTGATCACAGCTCTTCATTTTCAGTCAGTAGTATGCTCCTACTCAGAATAAAAAGTATCTCCATTCTCTTTGCACCATGTAACTGGCAGAGCCAGCACAACTTTCTTTTCCATGGGTGGCCCAGTAAAAACTGGATAAACTATGAGTTTTCAGCCATTTCAGACAATATTTTTCACTGTGTGGAGGAAACTAAGCCTGAAGAAAGCACAGCAGCCTGTCCTGGCCTCCTGCTTCCTTCCCAAGCCTGAAAGAGGATTACTGGCCTCATGTGCAGCAGAGAAAGATGTGCCCATGGTGCCTCAGCACTCAGACCCCACCTGTAACATCAGTAGCAGCTCACAGCACCATTTCCCAGCTTTTCTTTCTCTATCCATCCATCTTTTATCCCTGAAAAGCAAAGCTGCTGCCAGGCACCTCTGTGTTTTCCTTAGGGGTATAATTAGTTGTCCTCTAGGTGGCAAAACCTTTTACACAATCATGAAGGGGAGCAACAGGAAATACAACTGGTGTAAACCATGCTGAGTTGGGGTGTAGGAGACTTTGTTCCAACCCCTGGCTGCAATAGTCCTCTGCAAGCAGAGTCACTAGTTTGTATATCCACACCCTGCCCAAGGGGATGGCTGTAGCACTAGGAAGCAACAACTTTACAAGTACAACAACTAAGAGCAACAACTTTACAAGTACAGGGAATTTAAAGAATTCAAAGCATTTAAAACCTGATAATTTTATTATATTTTACATGAAAATGGCAGGAAAACAGCTGAGACTAATTCTGCTTTCACATCAAGGGATTGCAGTGGAGAGGTGCTAGAATGGGAAAAAACAGGGTTTAACTTCTTATATGTTCCCCTCCTGTCTGAACTATTCCCATAAGTCTCTCCTCTCTGTTTGTACAACATGCTCCCAGCTCCAAGTTTTCAGAGCTATTTGTTTTATGCTATTAATTTAAAGCTGATTTCCCTAAGGTGAGCAGTGACTTTCCCTCTGTTTTTCCATCTCCCAGCATAATGGGACACAGCCCTGAGTAAAGTTTTAAAGATGCAGGATGATGCAAAATGCATACCAGTAGCAGCTATAGCACATTTATAGTCTCCCTCTTGAAAAATTATTTATTATGAAAAAAGACAGGGAGAATGCCTATAAAATCAGAAGGGGCTGCTTGCACACAACTTGTTGGACCTCTGTGTAGCACGAGTCCAGGCTACATGTATTAATTCATTATTCAGGTGCAGTAGCTGTAGCTGGATTAGAGCTATTTTGGAGGAAAGAGGATTTTCTTTTTGGTCACAGGTTGCATCCTTAGTGCTAGAACATCCATGCTATGTCTCAGCAAGAATAAGCATAGTAAAAACCCTTCTGAAACCCAAAAAAGGCAGAATTACAGCAATTCAGGAATGATGGCAAAACTCCTCCCTAAGTCAACTGGTGGCCAGAGATTACTTCTGCAAGGCTGGTGCTCATGCACAGGCAGCACTGGGTGATTGTGAGTGAAAAAGACTGAGGTCAGTGAAAAAAAAAACCTATCAGTGGTAATATTGAATGAAAATGTTCAGCTCACACTGAGGGGTGAGTGTAAGAAGCATCATTCAGGCAAAATCTCCCCTCTTGGCCATCTGGGCTTCCTCAGGGGGTGCAGTGGATACTTGTGTGCTTCTCCCAAATCCTGCTGCTCCCTGTTACAGATGGCTACAGATGTGTGAACAAACCCTTCAGTTGTACATTACACATCCCACCACTGTCTCAGGCAAAAATGCAGGCTGGCAACTTTTTTGAAAAATAATCAGCAAGTAATGAATGGACATAAGCAGAATGAGATTGTAAAAGAAAAGCTGGGTAATCCAGAGGTCATGTAACCAGTAGGATAAATAACAGATGGGCAAAGATAATCTTGGATTTGAGGCTGAACAGTGAAAATGCAATAGAGTGACTTAAAATGAACTTGCAATACGAAACTGCCCTTGCCAGGACCCCTGACACAGACTCCTTGTACTCTAGTAAGGATTTAGAGTCAGGAGCTGTAGAATCCAGCTCTCTCTGAATTGAAGCAGGAAATTAAAGGGAAAGACGACAAGTAACCAGCCCTTTTAATCCTGAGAAGACACCTGGGTCTTCTATTTATAGAAATAAAACATGGTATTAATGTCTAAAATAGAGTGACAACCAACCATTAAATCTGCCACAAGCAGGAATAGAATTCTTTCAGGGTTACTGGAGCCAGTGGTGATCTAAATAGGCATGAAATGAGGTTCTGAATGAATGTAGTGTTGCTTTCCTTTTCTTCGAGGCCACAACTGGTATATTCCCCTCACCAACAGGGGAGGCAACCACTGTTTCTGGAAGCAATCCAGCACAGGGAACCTCCTAGGAGAGAGGTTGTTTGTAGGAGTGAGCAAAGAAGCCATGGGCAGTGTGAGTGGCTGTTTCTTGGCATTTTTGGAAGCTAAGTGCTTGTTTTGCTGCTTTTTTCCCCCTTTCACTGTGTGGAACACACTCCCTGGAGAAAGCAGGCTTCACCCAGCTCACTAAAGGCTCTCTGCTATTCGAGCTGCCTAATTGCAAATTACGTCACATCAGCTCAGCTGAGCCCCCATGCAGAGGGATTATAGGCCTGTAGGGAGTCAGATGAGGCTGCTAAATCTCAATTCACTTTGAACATTTCACAGATAGCTGCTAATCACAGGCAGTCTCTTCTGTGCAGCTCAGGAAGTGGGGTCATGTCTAATCTGGTAAATCTGCCGTGGTTCTCTGGGTAAACACAGGGCATGTGAGACCTGGAGGTGACCTGGGCTTCCTACCCTGCAGCAAGCAGATTTATAAAACCAGAGTGAGTGTATCATGAGAAGAAAGTCTCTGGTAAGGTGTGAATTGAGGATGATTTCAAGGAGTTATGGGCCTTTTGCAGGCTGGTACTCTAAGTTGGATGCTTGGAATTCTATTAATTTAAATTCATTTTCCGAACTAGAGAAATGAGGTTTTCTATCTGAAGTTTACTGCTGAAGCCAATAATTCATTGTAGATCTTGTTTGCTGAAAGTAGGAATCTGTTGGCTCCTGAGGTTTTGACACTGAAGAATGGCAGCAACTGATTCTGTGAAAGATCCCCAGACAGGCACAAATTCTCTTATTGATTGCACTGAAGTTCTACCACCCAGAAAAAATCCCGAAGGACCTTCCCTGAAATATTACTTACAGGTTTTGACATATCTGTGACTTCTCTGGAGTCTCCTTTGCTACCTCTCTAACTCTCCCAGGAAATGAGAACAAGCTGAAAACCAAAATTTGTGACCCAAGAAGCATTCTTAGATTTGAAATTTATACTGGTACCACAATGAAAACACAAACTCATTGTTTATTCGTGTTTTTTTTTTTTTCTCCCCTTGCCACAAAATAGTTTCAAATAAGGTACTTGTCCTTCCCGAAATATTTTTTTTTCTTGAGAAAATCAAGTCGTTCTGTTTACTCAGCAATTGTTGGATTTCATTTTGTTATCTTAAATTGGATGGAGCCTGAAACCTGATCCAGTTGAAGATGTTGCTTCTTGTTGCCAGGGGTTTGGAATAGATGATCTTAGGCATTTCTTGGGTGTTTGATCACAACCTTCCTGCAGGCAGAAGCCAATCTCCTCTTGATTTTAGCAGTGTACCTTTACCTCTAGGAGCAGATCAGAGTGAGGGCTACAAAAGCAGCATTTTTGCAGCCAGCCCAGGGATTCTCAAAGCTGTCATGAAGCAAAAGGAAAGCCTGGCAGCTTTCAAAGAGCCATTTACCAACTGTGCCCCTTCTATCTCATTGTGGAGGCAGGGGAGGAGGGTGGTGATGTGTGGAGAGAGCCAGATCCAGATCCTTCCCTATTTTGATGGCTTTTCTCCATCTTCTAAAATAAATATAAGCAGGGTGGTGATGTAATTTATGTCTCAAATGACACAAAAGCTGCAACAGAAGACACGTCCTGCAAAGTGACTGTACTTGGATATCTGGACAAGAATACCCTGTCTCTAAGAACTGCAAACACCTTCAAAGAGTTCTGGCCAGACAGAGGTACTAAAAACCTGTACTGTTCAGAGCTGTGAACTCTGTGTTCAGAACTCTGCTAATGGCAGAGTTTATAACTATGATTTTTTTTTTCCCTAGACTTTCCTACATTACCTGTTACTCATATTTCTTCCCCTTGCTTCAGTAGAGAAGGAATAAGCCAAACTGAAGAATGTGGATAATACTGCCCTGGAAGTTATGTGTTAAAGGAGAAAATTTAATGGAATGAAGCCTCTGTATCATCTTTGGGTCCGAGTTGATGTGCTATGGGGCCTCTGGGGAACCTGGCTGGGTATATTTAGATCTTGAGGCTTTCATTCAGCAAGGCACTTAATCATATGCCTTGACATTATGCTCCTGAGTGCTCCTTCTGGACTTCATCAGGAGTCCTCATCTCTCTGACCTTGTTCATGAACATGTAGCTACATCATTAGGTTCATCTGCATTAAGGACCTTAATTAGAAAAGGACTTCATCTGAAAGGTTCATAGCTGAGCTGAGGGCAGGAGGAAATCAGATTTGAAATCAAGTCACTCTCTGTGACAGCCCTTAGCTGTGGATTTCTGCATCTGAAGGTCTTGTCCAGAAAGGAGCTGCCTTCTGTCTACCAGCCATGGGGGTAGTAGTTGTGCTGCCCAGGGTGTGATTTAGGACAATTCCCATGTCAAACACAATAATGACTCGTGTCTTCATAAAATGAGGCCAAAGAAACCAAAATATTTGCAGCATAAAGTGAACACTGACACCGCACAATAAAAAAAGGTTTCTGTAGAAAGCTGGGGTAAAAAAATGTTTACATTTATCATCCCACTTAATTGTATTTGGTCTAAAATTAATGAGCCTTACCTCTAAACTCCATTTAAGACAATAGCTAATTGCTTCATTTTAATAAATTTTGGTAGAATGGTGAGTATAACAATGACTGAATGCTCAATTATTAACTAGGCTAGAAAATGAAGATATACAGTATTAATGGTATACACAATCTGAAAAGCAATTAGGATCCTGAAGGTAGAATAGGCAACTCACTTAAAAACAGGTTAATAAATGAACTTTCTTATCAAACACAGGGGAAAACAAGCTCTTAGAAGGAAGAGATCTCATTGCCTGGGATTTTAGCTTGATTCATTTCTTGTTCCCCTCCCCTGTGTCTGTGACGTGTTCAAAACCTGTCAACAGCAGAGCCATGGGAACACAAGAGTGGCAGGCAAAGAGCAGTACATTCATGCTGAACAGCTTGTGCTGTGCAGGGTGGATGCAGTAACTGCATTAGAGAGCTCAGCTTTACAGCAGCATCAACAGAGGAAAGGGGCCAAGACAGATCTGGAAACTGAGGGTCAGAAATGAAAAAAAAAACAAAAAACTTTGGACAGAATTAATCTTCACTGCCCATGTGTTGTACACCTCAGACACACAGTGGTGTATTTCTAAACCCACAAAACTATGGGGTGGGTGATGCTGTTTCTACTCCTAACACTTTAATTATCATAAACACCTTCTTTTCCCTGGCTGTTTCCTGTGTGGGCACTGAAAGCTCTCTAAGACAGGGCACATCCCCTTGTAAATGGAGGCTAACAGGAGTCTTTGGGTCTCCAGGATGGCTCTGTCACCTGCACAGCTGCACCAAGGACCTCTCAGAGAGGTGAACCCTCCTCTGAAGGTGCCTTTTTAGTGCATCACTGCAGTACCCCCCTGTATGGCAGGGGCACAGCATGGGCTGGTGGGAATTTGGATAAATATTGCTGGAAGTGGAAATATTTCTTCTCTCTTGCACCTACCTGTGTGTATTTTTTCTTAGGAGCAATGTTACCAGTCTGATGTGGGAATGTTTACAGTAACAGCCTTTTCATGGGGCACTCAAGGAAAAGTCTAATTTTTTTATTAAATCCTGGCATCATTGGAACCTTTGAGGTGCATAATATTAGCCTTCACCTATGTTTTTCTTAATTAAGAGAAATTAGATGGTTTCAGAAGCACAATGACAGTTACCCTATATGGTCTTTAACTAGTACATTATACAGAAACACTGTACTACCTCTCCTTTTGATTTACAAATTATTATTTCCCCAGAAGTCTAAAGTTCTGTTTGCCTTCATTAGCAAAGTTGCTGCCTAAACTCTGGACATTTTCTGAACCATTTTCTCTTTCTTTGACAAATCTCTTTTCTTGGCAGTTTGCAGCACTGTGTTTCCATTTTCACAACTTTTTTTGGGTTTCTTTTTCTATGACTGATTGTGCTCTGTTTATCTATATTTAATCACATTCACTATTTGATATTACTTCAGAGTCAAATTTCAAAGCCCATTATCATTTTTGGGTCTTTAGCATAATTAAAAAACCAGAAAACCTTGATTTCAGTGTCGTTATACCCAGTGTTAATATAAACAATAACAAATCTCACATCCCACAGCTGGCTTTTGCAGTGTCTCTCATGGCTGTTAGATTTTCTTTTTAAAGAAATTATTTCTGGAATTAACCTAACTTTAAGCACTGAGCTAATATCTCATGCCTGTATAACTCTGCTTCTTAGATGTTATTTTAATTAGGAACCAAAGAATTAGGTTAAAAGCTTTATGAATTTCCTGTCCACTGCAGTGATTGGTTTCATTGCAGAAGCCTTTACACTGACAGTAAAACTCATGTTCTAACAAGCCAGTGAAGCATAATTTTTTTTTTTTTTTAATGAAATCACATGGGCTGTCCAACGTAGAGCCTATATTACATCTTGTGCCCTTTAAAAACAGATTCCTCCTTTAAACCAGATCCATTCACAGGAGATAGGGCATCATTCAGGTGGTTTTGGGGATTTTGTGATGGATAAAATTTGCAGCCTGAGCTGGGTACAAAAATCCTGACTATGGTTGCTACTGCTGCCTCTTTTTTTATTATCATGGCTGCTCAGTGGAACTGCTTTTCTAACAAAAGTTTGCAAGATGAGCCTGTTTCCACTGCTTTTCTACTCTGTTTTCTGAATCCCATCAGCTGGGGTGTGTGTACTCTGGCTGAGGCAGGATGCTCACCTGAATTAATCCTTGAAACAATTCCTGTTCAGCCAGATTTGAGATCTGTAGAGCAAGGTGGGGGTTGTGTGCTTCGACTTTTCCATGACTTTTTGATTCAGGGACTCTGGCAAGGCATTTCAACTACTGCACTGCTTGTGCCAGGCAAAACTTCAAACCTTTCTTAGCAGATTCAGTACCCCTTTCCCCAGGTGAAACTGTGGCAGGGAGGTTACCTTTATGCCAAGGATAACTGTGCCAATGCCTAGACAACCTATTGAGCTGTTGTTTTTGGAAGTCAACCTTTTTTTTCCTGGATCAGTAGAGACTTCTGAAAGCTTGACAGGAAACATCTTCCAGGCTTGGGTTTTCACTGCAGTTGCTCCAGCCTTTCAGCTCTTACCCTTCCTGAGCTCTGCTTGCATGGAATCAGTGACTGAACTTGCTCTTCACAGCTCCAGGGCAGACCTAGATGTCCTTGTAACGTTTCAGCTCCTCAGTATCAGGTGTGAGCAGTTTCTGTCTGGCCTGTGCTTTTCCAGTTTTGTCTCTTTTGCTGCTAGTATGATGGTGGAGAAGGGAATTGCAGGGCTAGACAAGAGAGTCTGGTTAAAAAGGTAAATAGAGATAAGGGAAGGAAGTTAGGAAAAAAGCTTGGACAAAGAGATGAGAACTGGGAAGTAGAAGAGAGGTCAAGAAAAGGGAAATAAAAATGAGACCAAACAGTTAAGAAGGGAAGGGAGAGATGCCTGGTGCACTGGTGCTGTGAGGTGGGCAGAAAAATCTCTGACCACAGTGGATGGAAAAGAGGTTCAGACCTTCAATAGATTCTCCCACCACTGATGGAAAAGCAGGAAACTCTCTGGCCACACACCCTGCTCCTCAGTGCCAGTCTGCAGTGGGAACAATGACCTACTCCTGCTCTAATCCACTGATCCCAGTGACCACAACCAAAGGCCACAAGTTCACTCTGCTGGTCATGTCAAAGGGACTAATAAATGTTACACCATATGCTGAGATTTACCCTGGGTGGTGACGAGGTTCTGTTTGGGTTTTTAACCAAAGCAGAATGGAGGAGCCTTAATATTAAACAAAACTGTCATTGAAAGACCATTACTGGAAAGTCAGAGAGTCAAATATGAAATATAAATTGACAGCAGAGATCAATCCTTGCTATAAACATGTCTTGTAACTGAGAGACGTGGAAGCCTTAAATCCCTCAACAGTTATAATTCTGGGTGCCTTTTCCATAAAAATCTTAAAACAATGAAAAATCAGTTCTGTTGCCAGTCCTTGGATTGCAAATATTCATAGGATATGGGTCAAGAATGAACTTTAGACTTTTTTTTCCAAAGGAGGAGCAAAAGTCTTTGATAAAGAGAGCTATGAGTAGAAGTTGGACAATTTTATCTGGAGATGAAGGTAACCCTCTCAATCTCATTAACTGCTTTAATATCTTTGAAGATGAGGATTGATTCTTTAGAGCTCACCTGTGTGGAGGGAAAGGTGAAATAACAGAGTGGAAACTGGCAGCTTGGAACAACATTTCATTTTACAGCTCTGTAAAGAACCTCTGGTGTGTTAAGTGATTTACCTAACTGGAGGGTGTAAAATCTGGAAAAGGGAAAGTAAAAGACCTATATTTGAGATATTTTTCTGTCTCTGCTGATAGCCTAGTTCATACTGCTTATTTCCTGCAGAATTCAGTTTTGCAGTGTATTTTACTGACATAAATAAGTAGATGGCTTCCCCAAGATCACATGGGCACAGAAATCAGAACCCCTCATCCTGACCTGAGTAAAGAGGTGACCTAAGCTGAGATATGGGAGCCACTCAAACCCAAGAGTATGAGGAGATGGAAGAGATGGAGGAGATGGAGGAGATGTTTGTCTGTCTCCAAGCATCTGAGACAATCTGACTATTAACTGTGCCTCCTCCCAGGGTGACTCCCAGAAAATTCTTGATGTAGAAAATTCATCTGATGTAGTCAGCACCCAGTCTTAGAGAGGAAGACCTGAAAGGACCGCAGTGAAATTGACTTTTGGAAGGGTTGGGAATTAATATGGATCCACTTCTCAAACACTCATGGTATTTTATATTCCTGAAAAAAGAACGGAGGCTGCCAAATATACTGCTTAAACCAGGATAAACTAGCTCATAAAAAATAGGTAATTCTAAGGAAATAATCATAAACCTGTCTTTGGCCACACATCACTTTTCAACTTTGTTTCAACCAGAGTACAAGACAAGATTATAGATTTTCTAGGGACAAAACTGAAATTTATTTCCTTGTAAATATATCTTTTTTCATTGTGTTGCTTTTAGCTAAGATGGAGTTAATTTCCTTTACAGTATCTAACATGAAGCTGTGTTTTGGATCTATGTTGAAAACAGCATTAATAACACATGGATGTTTTAGTTATTGCTGGGCAGAGCTCACAGAGGGCCATGGCCCTTTCTCCTCACCTGACACCTCCAGACAGGAGGCTGGGGGTGCACAAAGTGTTCTGAGGGGACAGAGCCAGGACAGCTGACCCTGACTGACCACACAGATATTCCACACTGCATGGCATCATGCCCAGCACATAAAGCTGGGGGAAGGAGAAGGAATGTGTTCAGAGTGATGACTTGCATTCTCAAGTCACCTTTATGCATGATGGAGCCCTGCTTTCCTGGGGATGGCTGAGCTCCTGCCTGCCCATGGGAAGTGAGGAATGAATTCCTTGTTTTGCTTTGCTTGCCTGTGTGGCTTTTGCTTTACCCTTTAAACTTGTTTTTGTCTCAATCCACAAGTTTTCTCATTTTTGCTCTTCCAGTTGTCTCTCCCATCCCACTGGGAGGAGCTGTGTGAGTGTCCATGTCAGCCTTCAACCAGGACACAGACTCTTGTTTCCAGTATTTAAACAAACAATTCAAAGTAGATGGAAGCAATTTTCTTTCAAAGGGACATGATGAAGAAGCCTGCACACCAGGTTGTCAGTGCTCCACCCTTCACAATAAGAGGTGATTTTTCATTGGCAAGCAGTGTGAAATAGATTTTTGGAGTCTGCATCCTGCCATTTATTCTGGACACTAGAAAGAATGGTTTCATGAGCAAACATGAGAGAGAAATGAAGAACAAGGGCAACTACAGTTCAGACCCTGACTATTGCATGATTGCACTGGTTTCTCTCTCAAATTTTTCAGGAAAACCACAGTTCTTCAGTGTTTTTAGAGTAGTTCAGATCTGTAGAGGGTGAGGGCAGAACTGCCTCCATACCAGGCTCAGTAGCTATTCTGAATCTACACCA
Organism: Chaetops frenatus; assembly: GCA_013400775.1. Classification (NCBI taxonomy): domain Eukaryota; kingdom Metazoa; phylum Chordata; class Aves; order Passeriformes; family Picathartidae; genus Chaetops; species Chaetops frenatus. The sequence goes on along the minus strand of VZTR01014615.1, from coordinate 1,378,219 downwards.
GTCACAGGAGACTAACTGTGAATTTATATTTTTATTGAGGACCAACTCAGCAAAGTCACTGTACCATTTTCTAGCTAACCAGTGCTGTGATTCATCTTACCTACCTTAAGAAGCAAGCTAGTCACTCTCCATGGTCACTGGGAGGCCATAGGCACTTTGGGGACATAATTTATCCCCTCTGTCCACAACCTCAAGCTGCTCAGCTGTTCCCTACCCTCTGTGGCCTCCATCACCTTGCTCAGATATGGATGTCTACGCTGCAGATGAATTTTAGTCTCACTCCCTGATTTTCAGAAGAGCTAAACACCCAATTTGTTTAAATGTTGGAGGCCTGTTGAGGTCTTTGGAAATTGCTGCTGTTTGGCCTATTTGTGGCTTAACTTTCTCAAACCCTGTGACTTGACAAGATGATGAGATTGTGAGGACTTGTGCAAAATGTCACCTTGGTACTTCCAGGACACTTTCCCCTCAGTAGATACACCCAGGCAGGGACATCCATTGGAAAACCTCCTGCAAAATGGATGGCAAAGGCTCTGCCCCCAGAGCCTTCTCGTCCTGGCAAATCCAGCTCCTAACTTTTCTGTTGTAGATGAAGGTTCATCTTCTCAGCAAGGCTGGGATTTGAACCTCAGCTGGACTTCTGACCCTCTGAGCCATTTCAACATCAAAGATTATGGCTGCAATACTGTCAGAAAGTTGGAAGCAGTTAGGGCTGAGTGAGCCTCCTTCAAAGCAGCTGTGCTAATCCTATAGTAAAATTAAACTCATCCTCTCCAAAGCAGATGTGTTTTGCTGCCCCACAGAAGTCGATGAAATTTTAAAGTATGATTCAACAGGGCCAGGTTTCAGCCCAGTCTCTGTTTTAACCCTTCCTTGTGCATGCAGAAGAGATTCTCTTATTTAGCTCAGCTCAGGGAATTTGCAGAGAAAGAAAATCTAACAAACCAGTTTTCCTTGGTAAAGATAAGTGCACTACCTGTTTCCCCTGTGGAAGTTCAGAAATTTTATGGCAATGCTTTACAGTGGACAGAAAAAGGAAACATGAAAAAATTTGAGTTGTTTAGAAACTACAGATCTCCTAACTTTTGATGATGTTCAGAACATCTTGAATAAGGACTGATGAGAAATTACTATGTGGTGGCTTACATGTAGTAACCAAAATGTTCTCAAAGCTAATTTCTGAGGCAATGGCTTCTATTCCTCATATTTTATATTTTTACATTGGAAAAAAAAATTCACATTTGAGACAACATTTATCAGAGGTTATGTATTTTACTAGCTTTCCTTGACTGTTTTGTAACCAGTTTTGTAGAAAAGTGTTTCTACTTTAACTCTGTCACTCCTTTGCTATTGAAATGCTTCCAGACCTGTTGGTCTCACTGCAGACTGTGCAGGGTACTCCAGCTCTCCAGATCTGAATTCTGCAGCCTGAGGTCTCTCTTATCTTCCTGGTTCTTTTCTTGCTTGAGTCATGGTTCATTTCCTAAGAACTAAGTTAGTAAGTCTTTGATCTTTTCTTCTTCCCACACTAAGCATCTTCTCTGATTTCAAACATGTTTTTCCTGCTGGTGCTGATCTTAGTGGGCTACACAGAATGTGTGCAGACACCCCCACGAGAGAAGGGGAGAGCAAAGGGACCCTCAAGCCCTCAGAGCAATGCTCTTGCTCCCCTCTCAAGTGTTGTGGTAGTACCCATCTGATCAGCTGAAAATTTTCAGTGCCCGTGCACACACTCCAGAGAAGTTGTGCAAGATTTCTGAATACCCTCAAGTGCCTCACTGAACCCTGATGTCTTTCTTACAGATCTTCACAGGAGGGAGAAGGAGTTTCCTTCACCCAAAATCTGCACTGGTGCCTGTTATCTCACTGTTCCACATTGGAATTTAGTGCCTAAATGTCCCTGTGCATCTGGAGTCCTGCCCAGAAGAATAATGGATGAAGAAGGACGAAGGATGTGGGGGGTAGAGAGGAATGGGAAGGGCTGCTGAGCACCTGTGGGTATGGGAAATAGTTATAATCAATGTCCAAGCTTGGTGTGAGACCAAAGGAAGAGGAAGTTGGACTGGAGGCACCTTCAGCTCAGGTCCTGCCAGAGAAGCTTCCTGTGGATGATCCCAGTTGGGTTCTAGCACTGTCCCTAAGGAGATATGGGGAAGGAACCTATTCCTGCTGGGATGCACCAGCAACACCCAGCTCATCTGCTCTTGACCTTTGCAAAAAATAAAAGTTTTTGAGACATGATGCTGTGAGAGAGCATGTGAGGGGAGAGATGTGTGTAAACTCTGAATCTGTTATCTGTATTATTTCATGGTTGTTTGCCTTCAGTCTTGATATTCTCCTTAGAAGGATTCAGAGGATGGACTGAAGCAGCAGGCATGAGATACCACATAACTAATCAGGGCTCAGCCAAATCCCCCCAAACAAGCAAGCAATATTAGAAAGGTGCTCCCACACTCTTTCCTGATTCATTTTTATGAGATTTCTGCCACAATAAGGAGTGTTGGAGTGAAGGGCCCATGGTGATAGTGCCTGACCTTGCAACTCACATCACACAGCAACTGAACAAGGATACAGAAAAGAAAAAGTTGTTAATAGATTCTTCAGGGGAAAAACTCACAAACCTGAGACAGAAATATTGCATTCAATCAACACAGCCTGTCAGCCAAATTCTGGTGCAAGTCCTTTTAGATTCAATGGGCTTATGCTTAAAAGGCAGAAGAAAAATATTCAAGCCCAAAAGTGTGACTGCAGCTCACTCTATGAGATATTCTATGAGATAATTACAATTGTCCTTATGTACAGCCACTTACCTGTAATTAATTCATAAAATAATTATTGCAAGAGTGCTGCTGTAGTTAGATTTTACATTGAACTTCAATAGAGAATTCTGCTGCCGCTGAATACCAAGAGCTAAAAATAATCAATATGAAATAAGGGCTGCCATAAATACTGGATGGGACTGATTTGCCCTGTATAAGGGAAAGAGAGGAAACAGTAAAAGGACCTGGTTCAGCATTGAGGGAAAATTGATTGAACATGAGGTAGTGAAGCACTGAAGATCCCTCCTCCTCCTCATCTTCATCTGGGGTGAAAGTCCCTCTGTTTGGGTTTTCCATGGTATGTGTTGTCAAGTGGCCTAATTTTCATCCCATAATGTGACCACAGACTGCTTACAAATTGAGCACTTTATTTTTGTTAAGCAATAAAGGGAAAAAATGCTAAAAAAAAATTCAGCATCAATTCTTTACCAGGAGGATTTATGTGCAGCATTATTACAGTGAGCCACAAAAAGGACAGGTTTCCATTTTGCCAAGAACTGGGATAGATTTAAAAGGATTTACAGTATCAACTTTCACAAATATTCTTTCTGATATATTCATATCATTGCTATCTTAGTTTATTGGGCTTCATTTTCACTACAGTGACATTGCTTTACCTTTTCCATCTAGTTTGACTTATTTTACTGCTGATATGGGATGCATGTGGGAGCCTCTGTCAGGAGCCCAAATGTTTTCTTCTACTCCTCCTTCTCACTGCCTCTGGCATCACTCTGGCCCCAGCCATGCAAGGAAACTGCATTACACCATTTGCAGACACACCACACACTGGTCAGAGGCCTGGGGTCAAAGCACAGGATTTTTCAAGCAGATATCTCCTATGGCTTCAGGAGACACCCACATTTCCTTCAGGAAAGACATCACAGCCATCAGCCCACCCTGGTGCCACTGACAGAAGGGATAAGACATGTCTGGCTTTTCCACATGACATACCTGCTGGTGAGAGCAGGAACAGAGCTCTGAAATTATTTAAACACATCTTTTTACCTCAAAGCTGCAGAATAGCACAAGACTCTGCCACAGCTCATCAGCCAGGGCTTAATTTGGTTCCCCTGTTGCTGGGTCATTTCTGAACACACAGACAACACCGACCTTAACAGGGATCCTTAATATTGGACCTTCCTTTCCGGTGTGAGACCAAACTGTTTGTTCCTACCTAATGAATTAAACAATTACTATTGTTAAGTTAATTGCTTTCAATAATTCATCTGGAGTAGGAGATTCCTTCTTATCCCTCAAGAATTTAGTTTCCTTAACATCCTTTGGTGAGATATTTAAATTTTTTAAACTCCAGCTCCTTTGCAATGACAAAATCGTATTTATCTTCATGCTTATTGGCTCCTTGCAAATAATCCTGAGATATGTGAAGGACATAATTTCTTTNNNNTCATATCTTATACTTTTTCTTGTCTGGCATGAAAGACAGAATCACTAATCTCTGGATTCTCACATCACTCCTAAAGTTTTTTTAAAGGGTACTAATGTATATATGCCACTGAGATTATGTTTATTGCCCTGAATTGCTGGCACAGGAAGCCTCAGTTAAACAATACCTAGTGATTCCTCAATTTCATATTTGAGTAACATTTGAATGCTTTGCAATTGGCGCTTCATTTCAAGCCACCTTTTTCAACTCTGCAGCAGTGAAGCACAGTTTGGGTGCAGGAGCCTTCCAAACATGTAGTGAACCACAAAGCAAGGATTTCATTTCACTCCTTTATAAAATAGCGAGTACTTCCCTCTCTAGTGAAGGGTGGTTTATGAATATAATAAGAGGTTGCAATATTTCAAAGTATTTTCTCAGCTTTTGTTGGCTGTAATAAAATGGCGAAATAAAATTAATAAAATATCACAACAAGCCATAGTAAATAAATCCTTCCAAAACCCATTAGAAGGCACCATTGAAGGAACAGAACTGCACATTAATTTTTGAATTATAGATACCTGCCAAATCCCGGCAAATTGAGCATCTCCTTCAAGGAGTGCTGACTTAATGCCCTGTCAGTTTGGATCTGCTGCCTCCTATCCCCCTACAGATAACTCCCTTCAGAGAGCTCTATGGCTCTGATCATCCCTAAGTGTGGAAGCCTGGAGCTGATTATCCTGGTGTGTGTATCCTGTGGTGAGAGTGACCTGCCACTTGCTGCCAGCCTGAACACAACTGAGACTCTCAGTGACGTGTTTTTTTCTCAATTTCTGTTAAAGGCAGGCTGGATTTCAGGCTGGTTTTTTGGGTTTTTTTGGGATTTTGTAGGGGTTTTGGGGTGGGTTTTTTGTTTGGGTTTTTTGTGTGGCTTTTGTTTTGTTTCTTTTTTGGGGGGGGGTACTTGGGGAGGTTTTTTTTGTTGCTTGGTTTTTGGTTTTTTTGGGGGGGGGGGGGTTTTTGTTGGGGTTTGATTTTTTGGGGTTTTTTGGTGGGGTTTTTTTTTGGGGGGGGGGGTTTTTGTGTTTGTTCGTTTGTGAGTTTTTTTGGTTTTTGGGTTTCTTTGGGTTTTTGTGTTGATGCTTGCAGCTTTCCACTAGTTGCACCCAGGAGAGCTGCAGTTGTGGTTTTGATGCTGTGGTATCCAGACCTTAAAATGACATTCACCCATCTGTGCAAAATGCAAATCCAGCTTTAAAAGGTGGGTGCCCTGGGACTCTGCTACCCCCGAGAATGTCTTTCCCTGGAGCATCCTGGGGGAGCTGTGAAGCCTGGAGGAAGAGGGGCCTTTACTCACCTGTGGGTATATGTCTGCAGGCAGGGTGTCTAACGGGAACCAGCCCTCCCCTGCTCCCTTTGGAGCTGGTGTGTTCATCTCAACACAGCCTGGAGCAAGTCAGATGGCTAATAATGCAAAAAGCTCTGCAGATGATCAAGAGACCTCAGGGTAAAACGCTCCAAGGTGGTCGCTGGCCTACCTTGGGTCCCCCCAGCCTGGCTGTGGGGCTGCTGGGAGCAGCACGAGCAACCAGACAAACCCAGGAGACCCTCAGGCTCCTTATCTATATTTTCTCAGCCTGGTTTCGCCTCTTTTTTTCTCTCAGCAGAGCAGAGGCTGAGAGCAGGGGTTAAACACAGAGGAGAATCTCCCCGAATTTCCCCGTGGTGCAGGCTGCCCTCGCCCAGCACTGGCACCGTACGGCCCAGGGAGGGGTAGGAGCAGGTTGTCCCCGGGCAGCTGGCCAGGGGAACAGATGGCTGCACAAAGGCACTAAAGGCTGGGAATCAACCCTGGATGTGGAGGGCACAAGTCAAATAAGAACATTTAAAGGTCTGCCCAGCCTGCAGTCAGCCAGCAGTTTTAAAGGAGAAGACACACCATTTGGAGTTAGTACTGGGGATTAAGTAATTCTTACTGGTGTGGTTTTATAAATCCCAGCTAAGAGGCTGCTCCTTGGATCTCAGAAGCTAAATGCATCCCATCTTCAGAAAGAAGAGCCTCTTCTGTCCCCAAAATATTACTCCATGAGGGGAATTCTATTTATTTCAGCATAGGTGTCAATCTGTTTGTTTTCTTTTAGCAGCAGCCAAATCAAACCAGGCTAAATCACTCTGAAGAACCCTGGGTGCACCCAAAGAGTTGTGCCATGCTTGATGCTGTTCCTGACACAGGGCAGTGCATCCTGCCTTGGAAGGAGCAGTCTGAGACAGGGAATTACCCTCTGAAGAAAAAAGATCTGCAAAATGAGGCCAGCAGTGCCTCCTGCTAAGATTGCAGATGACTCATTTCTTATCTAAACAAGAAGCAGTGAGTGTTTGGAAAGAGAAGAGCCAGTTTTTGCCTGCTTGGCTGTGCTTTTTGGACACCAGGTCAGGAAGGTGCTAAAATCTTCTGCAGAGGATATTTGCTTCACAGACTCGATAAATCTCTGACCACTCAGATGGGAAATGAGTCCTCCTTGCTTAGTAAGTTTTGCATGCACAGTCCTTCCAGTTTTGAGATTTCTTTTGAATTTGTTCTCAAGAGTGAGGAAATCTCTTTAGTTTTCCTTTAAGCAAAGAAAGCTCTTTCCCATCTAATAGCAGTTTTACTATTTTCCTAATCTAACTTAGCACTAGTCATGCCCTGACTGCTTTAAGGACACAAAATAACAAATATTCCACCACGTATTGTCCATTATTTTCTTGGTCTCATTTTTGGAGCCACTATTTTAGCATTTATCAGAGATAAATAATTTTTTTAATATGTGCAGTCAAAAGCAACAGTCACTGTCATTAAAATTGCAGAAGAGTTTTCATAATAAAGCTGCCTAATTCCCACATATAAAGCACCAGATTCTGTTTGGATTCCTTCACTAACATTGTTCACTGATGAATAATATTCATTTATAGATCTCATGGGAACAGCAGTTTAAAATGGCTGAAGGAAGATGATTAAAGGGATGATAAGAATCACTTATAAAGTGTTAGAAACTCTGGTACATAAACACATCATTAACTGTCTGGAGAAAATTTTCATAGATTTATTGCCAGAGAGGTGGTGCAGAGGAGTGACAAAGGTCCTGGCTGGGCTCCTGCTGTGGCACAGCCTCTCTGTGTGTCCTTGTCACCTTCACTCAGCCATGAGCTCTAGGGGGGTGCTGAGGCACCTGGTGCCCCCAGCTCTGAGCTGGTGGACACCACTGCAGGTGTCAGCATTTGCTTCTTGGGGACACATTCCTGTGGCGCTGCTCCTCCTGTGGCCCCCTCACTAATTTGATGGATAACAGGAGGGCAGTTCCCCTGCTGCAAAGCGGGTCTCCAGCAGAATTAAACCTCTTCAGGTGCCCACACCTGATAGCAAGGCTTCTGATTTCTTATTTGTTTTTTTTTAATGCAGGAAATCAAATGTCTCCATTAAGGCATGGAGATATTTCCCTGTGCCTACCCAGAGGGAGGCATACAAGTGAAATCTTCCCAGCTCCATGAGAACCTCTGAGAAATGCAGTGGCTGGCACTGGTGTGTGCCTCATCACCCCAGGGATGGGCTGAGCTCTTCATGGGGCTCTTTCATCCCTGTGCACCAGGTGGCTCAGCATCCACACCTGCCTGGGCAGCGAGCTGGAAAACAACAAAGTCATCAAAAAGCAGGTCTTTTGTCCCTTCCAGCACAGCTACACTGAGGTGATGGCTCTGGGAAGCAGCACCTGTGTGAGAGTGCTGTAGGTCTGAAATCCTCTGTTTCCTGTGGACTCTGATGTCTGTGCCCTGGGGAGGAAGGGAAAAAAAAATGAGCAAGCAATGTGAAATGAAGTGTCTCTATTTAAATAGAATCTGTACAGAGGGTTGCTCCAGGCCACAGAGGAAGCAATGACTGAGCTGAGAGGTGATAACATCAGGGACTTCTGTTTAATCCATGCCATGTTTTCCTCCTCATTTTGGCTCTCCAAGCAGCACCAGGTGGCTTCGTGCTGCTCAGCCTTGGCCTTGGACACAGGAAGGGATAAGGGATGGCTCCAGGACTTGGCTGAGAGGGGTGAGCACCTTTTGCAGGATTTTGGCTCTTGCAAGCCCCTCCAAGCTGTGCAACCTCCACAGAGCTGTCCACAGATGCCAGCCTGTGGCTGTAACTGAGAGTGATCATCATACAGACCTAAAGCCCACAGTATATTTTTATTCTGCTGGGAGAAAATAGATCAGTGAATGAACAAAAAGCAATTTTTTTTCCACTGGTACATTTTTCCTTGCCACTTTGCAGCAAAGTGAACCGAAGGAGGAGCACAGGACTAATGAATTTCGACCTGTTTAGTCATAAAGATTTATACCTGTGTCTTAGAACTAATATTGACCAATCAAATGGCTCCCCAAATCCTGCCCATTTTATAAAAGTTAATCATACCCTCATGGCAGGCCAGGTACAAAATAAATCTTGATTTACAACTGTACTAAAATGATCGCTATTTTATGCTGGTCATTAACAGTATTTCTCACTGGAGAGTTGTTACATTATAAAACAGTAAAATGGTTTGTATCACATAATGATATTATATTTGGAGACTACACAGAACACCAAGGGCTTATTGAATTTGTGTCTGAATGGGAAATCTTTTAAAAATCCAAGCATTGCAAGGTGCAAAAGTCTGTATTATTTTCAGAAGTTTGTTCTGCTAACACAGTGCTGGTGCAAGAGTGACTTCTCTGAGTTTGGTGCTCTAAGTGATGCTGATCCATACATTACTCTGCAATGACCATGGTAGGAGGGCTGAATATTCAGACATGTTTCCTCTTTGGTCAATGAAACTTAGAATTATAAAATCGTAGAATGGTTTGGATTGGAGGGACCTTAATCATCCAGTTCCTACCCCCTACCATGGGAAGGTACATCTACTATGTCAGGTTGCTCACAGCCCCATCCAACCTGGGCTTGAACCCTTTCAGGGATGGGGCATCCACAGCTTCTCTGGGTAACTTGCTTCAGTACCTTGCCACCATCATAGAAAAGAATTTCTTCCTAATATCCAACTGAAACCTGCCCTCTTTCAGTTTATAGCCATTCCCCCTTGTTCTGTCACTTCATGCCCTTGACAACAGTTGCAGAGAATATTGCTGTGGGTAGGTCTAGATGCAGTTTTATTCTGGCAGCAGAGCTGAGGTTGTAAAAATATATAATTGATAGATTTTCCTTTTTTTATTCACCTTATTTCAAAATTGGTTTCCTGTGTTAGGAAGCACACGGTGTGATTGTCCCAGAGAACAAATACGTTACTTATAATCCTGACACCTGAGGGTTCAAACAGGAGCAGCTTCCTAAAATATACACGTGCATGCATCACACTTGTGCTTTTACAATGCCCAGATCCTGGGGAGTTCTGATAGGGATATTCAAAGAAACCTGATGGTGCATGGTCCAGCACAAACGTTTCTGAATCAGCCTCCAGAAACAACTGTAAATAACTGCACCACTACTATCACAGCAGCCTAAGCTCCTTTTCATTGCAGAGGATTTAAAATGATGCATTAAAATGTGCAGGAGAGTGGGATTGAACAAAAGGTCAAGCACTTTTTCGGGAGTGTGATTTTCCTGCCCTATTGTTGTCTTGATAAGTAACATCTGAAAGCTTCCACATTTTCAATGTTTTATGCACAGGAACAAAGCAGCTGACTTACACTTAAGGCCACTTACAGAGATGCCTGAGTGAAAGGTGAGTTTTGGGCAGACTCCTTGTACCTACTCATATGGTGACCCCTCTGAAAATGCCAGCTGGGGTGTGACTGCTTTGTGCTATTATTTCAAGTGTCTGAAATGTCATCTGAGATGGTACATTTTGTGTGGTTTACCACAGAAAGGGGAAATGTAAATGAAGCTCTACATTTCAGTTCACTATTTATTTTATTTTGCTTGCTACAAGGAAACTGCTGTTAAAAAACAAGAGTTTTGCATACAGCTTATACTCACTGTTATTTTAGGAATTGCTGTAACTTCCTGAAGCATTTGCAGGTACTGGACTTTTCAGTGCAGCAGATCACAAACAAGGTTCATACCTATTGTACGTGAGCTTTTAAGAACCAGAAACAAATCAAGAATTCTCCCAGCTCTCCCTTCTCTCCTGTTTTATGTGTGATTGTATAAGCACTGAAAAAGAAAGCAATTTTGGTCTATAAATCCAAATCAATTTTAGGCCAGAATCACCAAAATAAGTCAATCTGTGGCAGGTCATGTTTATCCAGAGTAGAGAGGGAAAATTCCAAATAATGCAGAAAACCCCAGAGAGGATGTAAACATTTAAAGTGATATGGATCCACTCAGAAGGTGACAATTATGCTCACAGATGAACCAGGGTTAAATTCTCCAGGCTTTCAAATGCCTTCCTTAAACTTGGTTATTTGCTTATCACTCCTGTGTTTCAGGTTTTGCTCCACCACAGTGCCTTGCTTTGCTCCTCCCACCACGTTTTTTATATTTTCACCTGTTTTCAACAGCTACTTGAGGAGAAACAAAAACCAGAAAATCTACCAATTATTTGGCTGATCATTTTACAGACCTGGCATGAAGAGAAGAGATGGGATAAACAAGATGTTTATCTTGTTCTAATAAAAAATATTATTGGGTTCTAGTTCCTTGGACGGAAGGTGAAAAAAAACCAGTCTTGATTTAATGGTGAAGTTTGGAGATGGAGAGAGTTGACAAAGCATTTTAACAACCTGCAGCTCTCTGAATGGCAGCTGATAATGAGCTCAAAATCTTGTGACTTGTGAGAGCTCACCCGTGAAGGGGGAATGTAAAAATTGCTTTTATGAGTTTTAAAACACTCATAACTTTATTAGGTTCTCCTTTTCACTAGTAAAATAAGTTTAATTGCCCTTCACGGCTGAGGAATTATGTTTATTCTAAAGTGATTCATTTTTGTCTCCTGTTGAAAGGATTCTTTTCTTTTCCCTTTTCTTGTGCATCTCTCAGCTGTTCATGTGGCAATGAAAAGAGGGGAGGAGAAGGCTGTCACCAAAGCTCTGGCAAACCACTGATGTTTAATTCTTTCTTTCCACTTGATGGGTTTATACTGTGCCAGTTTCTCCAGTGGTGTGAAGGGACTAAGTTCCCTTTGACAGTCAGTGAAAGCTGGGAGCCTCATAAACATTTCACCATGACAAGCCCTATAATTAAAAATAACAATAAGCATTCAGCAGCGACCAGTCTTCAACCTATTTGTGAATGTTTGGGTTTTAGAAACTTGTGACAGTCACAGGCCTTGCTATGTTCATTAACTGGCTGCTCAGAAGATGTTTGGTCACTGTGCAGTCATCCTGGAAGGTTTTGGTCCATGATTACATATGTGAATGTTGTGTACTACAGGGTTTCCCAAAAATCATGCTGACTGAAGGACTCCTACACCATCCAGCTTTGGAAGAGTTTCTCAGATCTCTGCTTGCCAATGTTAAGCCAGACTTCATGAAATGAAGCTTCAAGGGCTCTTCTTCTTTCCAAAGGTGATCTTCAAGGAGGGAGAGCGAGTATTGAGCCAACAAATCTAAACTGAACACTCCTCATGGTTAAGATGACTTATTCTTATTAGTGTTATTTTGCTTCTAGATTTTTAATCTTAGCTACCAACTTTGGAAGTTCTTACTCTGTTAGAGTCAAGATCTTATAGTAAATTAGGCTGGCTGTGAGGAGAGACAGGACCTGTCTGCTGCAAGTCTCAGGACCCCTATCATGGACCTGTCGTGGCAGAAACAGGCTTGGAACAGAGAAAATCTCTGTGAAAGCCATGGAACAGTGTCTGTGAGAAATCCTCATAGACTGAACCAAAACAATCCCACGTTCTCAGGCACTCTTTGTGTAAACATCAAAGCAAAAATGTAAACAATACCGGCACCTGCAAACAGTACGTGAGAGTCTTTCTGATTGGTTAGGATAAATTTCATACCTTTTAGCCTATGATGTGTTTAGTTTTAGAATTTTATCCAATGGAGTCTTGTTTTTCATGATCTACTTTATGTATGGAGTTTAATTTCTTAATAAAATATCCTTTTGCCTTTCTGAATTATTGGAGTCTATTTGTGTCGTGTTGAACTCAACAGTGACATTGGACCTTTTTGCTGATTCCTGGGAAAACACTTGGAAGAGGATGTTGTTTCCATTCCTAAATTTGTGTAGTAGTTTTGTTGGAGACTTTGGCACCTACAGACAGCACAGAATAATACAGATTAATTCTGAGGAAGCTGGAATTCAGAATTAAAAAGCAGAACTGAAGTGGAAAGCTTTATTCCAGGGTAAGAAAATGAATAGACAGAAGGTGGAGAGCAAAACATTGAAGCAAAGGGGGCATTTATTAAGAACCTGGCAGCCAAAAATGGGGCTATTTTATGATTGCAGTGTTACTGTCTCCTGGCTGCTTGGCTCCCTCCCTAGGTTGTTTTGTCCCAGAGATTTAATTTCCTGTACACAGTGTTTGTCTCATCACTTTCACTTTTTTTATCGGTGATGATGGAAAAGCCCAGCTCTTCTTTTCCTTTTTACATTTTGGCAAGATTCAATAATCTCTTCAGCAAATTAACAGGCTGGTCGTTGGCTGAGCCATCTTTTTTTAAGTGAGCCTGGCTGTTGGAGCAAGGCAGATTTAAAGTCATAGATTTCATGTTTAATGCAAAATGCCTTTGTTTTGGCAGCAGGAGCAGCAACTGAGGAAAATCGGGGAAGTTTTAATTCACCGGCTGTAAGGACCATATGCACACTATAACATTGTAATCTAGTAACTTACTCCAGCAGAAATTACAACTGAGCAAAAGGGACTTGCTGAACAAGGTCTGTCATAAAAATTGGTACAGCTCATCAGTTTTCAAAAGCAACTGTTTCCAGAAGGTCAGGCTGGTCCCTGGTTCCCACTGGTTAACAAAGATTCAGAGGTTTTCCAATTTCGCCTACAATGTTTTACAGCTCTGCTGTTTCTAACAACCTGAAAAGGAATATGACATTTCCCCTCCCCACAGTCCTACACTCTGAGGCAAGACCAAGGTTTTGTAAGGTTTTCCTGAGATAGGGATATGGTCTTGCTCTCATTCCTAGGGGTTTCTTTGGGAATTTCATGGGTTTGTGGTCCTGTGACTCCTCTCTTCAGAACCAGGCCAACAAGAGAGCAGCCAATTTAGTATTCACAGACAGGACTTTCAAGTGCTTCTGTTGCTTCTTCTTTATAACAGGGCAGTGTATGCTCCACCTAAGCTGACATTGCACTCCTACAGTCTTTGAGCCTGCCAAGGTGTTTTCTTTAGTCTGTGGAGAGAAACATTTAAATTTCAGGACTGTAGGCATCTTTAGGATGAGATGAAATGCATGTTAATTTCTCTGAAAATTCCCTGGCTGAGTTTCCAATGGCCACACAGGGAGCCCAGAATAACTAGAAACTCCTACACAGAAGTCCGCATTTTATGTGTCTAAATTCTGTTAGATTAATTCCACAGTAATAATCACAGTGAGTCAATATTCTAGTCAATAAGGATTTTCAAATTAAGTCTTTTGATTGCCCTTCTGTCCTTCATAGTCCATGATGAAAAGAATTTCCTTTTATTTTACCGTGATTTTTACCTGGAAATTCAGATGTGTCCTGACCCTTGTAACCATGCAATACAGTTGTAAAGATGGAAAGAGCAATGCAGTTTGAAAAAGGAATAAAGAAACTGGGATTTTACTTTAAATTACACCTCTCTTCTGACTCTTCAGAGTGCTTATTTTGCATTGAAAGGTGAATTGTGTTAGGTTAACTGCACTAAGAAAAAGGAGATCTGTGTTTGTAGGATCTATCGAAATATCACCTCACCCATGGTGTTCTAGTCTAATGGGATCTGAATTATGTACTGGCATCTAACCTCTGTAAACAGATTGAATCTAAATTATTTCTGTGAAGGATTCAAGGACATCACTTTTGTCCTTGCTGCTATTCCCTCTTGACCAGCTGGTCAACAGCTCATGAAGAAAACATTCCTACTTTTGAGATTGATGCAGAAGGTGTTTCCTAGAGGAGGAAATGATATTACAAGCAGAACTCTGAGCTGATAGAGGGATATTTTCAGTAGCATAGCACTGTGTCTTGCAATCTCCTGATAAATTTTCCTAAATACTATATGGCATATCTGTCTTCTTGATTGGGTGATTTACTATAGTAGAAATTGGTTTTCCCTGTTCAGATAGGAGAGTCTCACTTACCTTCCATCACTTAACTACTGCATCAACAGAGTATTTGAAAAGGAACTTGCCATTTTTGCAAAAGGTAATGCTTCCATGAGGAAGCAAAGCTTGTGAACAGTGTCTGGTTGCTGCCTGGATGGTGCCCAGAGCCTGACTTGCAAGCAGCTGTGCAAGAGCATCTCCATCTGGAGATTTATATGGGTTACATGATAATCCCCAAAGTGCAGTTCTGGCATCTACCTTCTACATGACCACTATTGCAAATGCATAATCCATAGTTCTTGGTTGTCTTAAACCATAGATAAACATTTCCTGTCTTAATAGAAGAGTACAACAAAACAAAATAACAAAAAAAAAATTGTCCTTTTTGAGCCTTTCTGTATCTGCAAGAGAATTTTTTAATGTTTGTTATGTGTATAAAATTGGATTGGTTCTGCAGTGAGGACTACCTGAGAGACTTCAGATTCTCCATGCACGGTATTAATCAAGACATCAAAATGAAAAAAATTGCTCTGAAGCATAAAGATTTGTCTAGGCACAGCATGCAAGAAGTCTTCAGGACAGTTCAAATTTCCCACCTGGATAGTTACACTGAATAATTAAATATTTTGTATGAAAGGTGGCAAGAAGTGAAGTCAGTCCCTTTGTTTCAGCTTGAAACACTGCTTGAACTTCACCCACTGTTCCATCTGTGCAGCTGGGGAGTCCCTGACCAAGCTAGGAATTTGTAGGCCCTGACAAGAGAGCAAGAAGGGTCAGGAAGAAATAAGAGGATAAATCAATCCTGCAGGTTCATGCAGAGTTGTGTCAGCACTCCAGATGGAGCAAAACACAGCACGTTATGGTAGATGGAGGAGCTCATGGCTCCTGACTGCACTGAACAGCCCAAGATGTGTCCCCTGCCCTCCCTGTGTGATCCTTGGCTTGTATTGCTGCTTTCTATGGGATCCACATGCTGAGGTACAAATTTCAAAGGTTGGAGTTTTGGTAACAGCACTGGAAAATTTCATTAATTTTGCAAAACCAGTCTCAAAAGGAACTTTGTGACATTCTAGATAATTTCTTTACCTTATGTGTGCTTTATATTTAAGGGAAAAGAGGCAGTTCCAGACAGAGATACAGACAGAAACTCTAATGAAGGAGTAACACAGTGAGGAAGAGACAAAGGATCATTTTACCGCTCACTACACATTTCTGTCATTTCATTTATCTGTTCCTGGTTTTGCTATTTTTCCCAACTGTTTTGCTTCCACATTTGAAGCTTTTGCATATCACTGCTAGGCTGGACTGTTGGTACTAACAGCTTATTGGCATTATTGGTTTATAGTATTAAAAGCTCCCTTAGACCACGAAATTTTAATAAAGTAAAATACATTAATTCTTGTGAAAAATCAGATGTAGGGAAAATGAATTGATCAGGAATATCTGATAATCAATTTCCTCTGGTAAGCTCACAAAAGAATTATTCCTTCAGCCCTCACTGTTTAATCTACCTCCCCTGCTCATGCAACTTATAGACAATCCAGCAGCACTTCCCTGCTTCCACCAGAAATAAAATGATATCTTAACAACACAGCTTTCAGATGGGGATTGTTCAAGTATTATGTGCAAAGTATATCATCAAAGCAATCCCTTCCTGAAAAATGTTCTTCAAAGTCTTTAACCAAGTCCACAAAATAAAGATATGTCAGGATGAGAACACTCATTGCAAATGAGATTTAAAAACGACAGCATCATCCAAGCCAAGAAGTAGCTGTAAGAAACAATGTCATGGTCTCATCTGTAATGGCTATGTAAGATTTAGTGGTGGCAGCAGCAAATGCAGGTCAACAATGTCTCTGATCTGACCTCTGGTCAATTGCTAATGCCTTGGGGTTTGTTCTTTGGAAAACAAATGGAAAACAAGTTGATAGAAACAGCATCTTTATTACTGACCACAAGTTTATAGCAACAGCATGGTAATTATTAAACTTTTGTGTCAGAACTTGTGGTCTTGGTAAGGAATACAGTTCCTCACAGGGCTGAGCATTGCATAACAGGCAGAAACAGTGTCTTGTCCCCAGAGACCTTCCATGTATGGAACAAATCTACAGATGGAGCTGATTCTGACCAAACACAGGTGCCTGGAGTCATGCAGAGACCCTGACATCCATTACAGTCATTGGTGAAATATGTATTGTTAGAGTGAGCCACCTGAACAAAAGGTCTAACCTGGACTAGGTGAGTTACATCCTGCTTGTGCCTACCCACCCCTGCTGACCGTGAGTGCCTGGCTCAAACTTTCACTCTGCAGACATCCCAAGGCAAGCAAGGTGATCCCACCCCACAGACCAGCCCAAGGGAGTGTGTGAGCTTAATGCAAGCCCCATCAGCTGCCATTCCAGCCCAGCAGAGACAGAGATGACAGCAGAGTCACTGAATATCCTGAGCTGCAAGGGACCCACAAAGATCATCAAAGTCCAACTCCTGGCTGTGCACAGGAAAATCCCAAGGATCCCACCATGTGCCTGAGAGCATTGTCCAAACACTTCTTGAATTCAGTCAGGTTTGGTGCTGTGACCACTGCCCTGGGGAACCTGTTCCAGTGCCCAAACACCCTCTGGGTGAAGAACCTCTGCCTAATATCCAACCTAAACCTCCCCTGACACAGCTTCAGGCCATTCCCTCAGGTTCCCTTCAGGCCATTGCAGAGCAGGGATCAGTGTCTGCCCCTTCTCTCCACCTCATGACGAAGCTGCAAATGCAACAAGGCCTCCCCTCAGTCTCCTTTTCACAAGTGAAAAAAAGCAGAGAATACAGTCATAAACAATTCATATCTCTTCTGTGCTGGAAGAGTAAGATACTTCCTGACTGGTCTGCAATAGATCCAGGGGGAAGAGGGAGAATGAGTCTCAAACAGTAGTGCTGGTCCGGGCTCTCCTTGTTTGTAGCTCAAATTCCTCCATCACATTTGGCAGTGCCCCTGGGGAAAACTCCAAACTCAGGCGATACCAGGCTCAGAGCCAGAGGTGGCACCCCACCAAATGAGGGCTGCAATCCTCCTCAGCTGAAATAACACAGGATTGTGCATCAGCCATCCTGGCTGGAGAACGGGATGTCTGTGGCTTCTCCCTTGCTGTTCTCAAGGAGCAATGCAGCAATTACTCAAATCACACTTTTGGGTTTCCTGCCCTCCAGGAGCACTTGTAAGCCATGAAAATAGAGTACAGGGAGCAAGCTGTGGAAAGTACCTCAAACTCATAGATTTCTGCAGGGGAGAAGGAGTAGGGTGCTTGTATCTGGGCATGCATGTTCAGGATTGATTGCTCAGTTGAGCCCCATACTGAGGGAGAGATTTTATTTCCCTTCTGGCAAACATTAACTTCCTTTGCTTTCCTTTTACATTCACTAATCCTAAAGGGAAATATTTTGCTGAATAAAACAGCATTTTTCATGCTAAATTATTTCATTTGTGCACAAGCTTGACCCTGTGAGGTGCTCAGTCCTCCTGCTTGCTCCAGAAATGAGTCAGGACGCAGAGAAACTCATGGTTTGCAAAAGATTCAGAAGATCTTCCAGGTTCGTGCTCATTGCAAGCAAAACAAGGAAAATGTAGCACTCACAGCTGGCAAACCTGCTAAGCAAACATCAATGCTCATAAGAAAAGCAGAGCTGGGTTACGTGGTGGCTGTGCTGTAGCTGTTCTCATCTGCAAGAATAATTAGGAACTGAATATATTATTTAACAACTACTCAATGAACTTGTAAATGTTGCAGATACTGGGCTAAGGAAGGAGTATATAATTTTTCAAGGACACTCTTCAGGTAGCACTGCTGGCTCTAGAAATTAGTTTTGTTAGAGGTGTCTTTTAGCAGTTTATTTCATAGCACCCCACCAGACAGAAAACTGACCCATTCCTTGTCCTGTAATGTTGTTTTCTGCTAAATATGGTCAAGCTAATCAGACTGGTGGTGTCAAGTTACAGGTGGATTAAGATGTTATGAGAGTGCTCGAATCAGCATTAAAGGAGAGTAGAGCTTTTCTGCAATCAAATCTAAATCTAATAATTTCTTCATAGGAAGAGTGATTCAGGACCTGGCCTGAGTACCTTGCTTTCCTGGTTACTGTCTGGGAAAATCAACAAGAAATGATCATTCTATGACTTGAGCTTGCAGAAAAGGCTCCGAATGGGATTTTTCTGATGTTTACTTGCACCTTAAAGTGGAAGTAAGATATAGACTTGTCTCTGTCCAGCCAGCTTCTAAAGCTGATGTGGATCAATAGGAAAAATGATTTAGTACAATTCTTTTTTGTTCTATAAATATTTTATTTACATAAATACAGATTTTGGGGGAAAAATAAGGAAATTCAGGATGGCCAGGATGACCAGGATAAAATAAAAAGACTTGTTAAAAAACAAAGTTTGACCACATTTGAAGAAAAAATTCATTTCTGCCAAGCCAGTGTTTGAAGCAAAGCAAGTGATTTAGCTTCCTAAAATGCACCTATTGCCTTTTACCTCACTAATGATAACACAGGGTTTGCCAAGGATGAGTAAGTGGAGGACCCTGATGCTCAGGCAGAAAAAAGAAATTACCTCCACAAACATCCCTGGGTACCACTGAGAAAGAGCATCTTCTGCCAAGGACTTTTGAGCATTACTGGTTTTGGAAGCCTATGGGCAGCAGCTGCAGGCTTTCTAAATTATGTATGGGATCTACAGCCACTGGCTGCCTACTCATAGGAATGAGACCTTCAGAGGTCAGCCCTGCTCAGGATCATTAACATATCATTGCTGACAGGGGCCTGCACAGCTTCTTCATAACAACCCACAAAGCTGGAAATGCTGGGCCCTCCTAGAGCTTCAGCAACCTTAAAAGGTTTTTCCTAATGTGTAACAAAACTCTTCATTGTTGCTGTCTAATTCTGGTTCTTTCTCTCCTACCCACAAGGAACAGGGTGAGCAGCTTATTCCTTGGTGTTTATAACATTTTTTTTTAATCCTTGAAGGCTGATACTGTCCTTCAACTTTGACTGAACAACTCCAGTTAACTCCACCAAACTCCCACAGGGGGTCTGCATTATTTACTGCTGTGCTCTGGACTGAATGCTGTGGTTGAGCTGAATCTCTGTTTTTCCTGCAGGGAATGAAAGGCACCATTTCTAAGCATCCCTAATTCCATGGCCCCACTGACCCATTTACCACAGCACCTGCACAGAATTCCTAAGTCTTTTCTGCAGCACCACAACCCACCCCAAGCCAGTGTTTTTGTGCAGTTGGTTGCCTCCACCAGACTGGAACCAGGTACTTGTCTTTATGAGCTACTGAATCTGATCTATTTTTATAAATATATAATTCCCAATAGCATCCCCTTTGTAGCTTTTACAGAAACAAGTCCTACCATGAACAACTGACAAAGACACAGTCACTCACAAGTGGATTTTTCTTTATTTGTTGCTATTATATGCCAAAATGGCATTAAGAAATTTACCAACATGAAAACACCATCAATTTTTGAGAATTTACATTTCCCTGGGGGTGTTTTTGGCAGTTTGGGAGCATGCAGGAGACTGACTCTGCCACAGGGTCATACATATATAGGCTTTGGTGGATTAATTTAATATTGAAGAAAGCAGGACTGAATGAGTTATCAGGCAGGTTTGCAACACAGGTTGCTTGCACCAAACCCAAAGAAAGGGTTACCTTGAACTGAAAATCACTCATGGTAAGTGTTTCAGTAAAAGCTGTCACCCTACCTTTTTCACTTCACCTAGAGAAACATTCCCCTGGAATTTCAGTCCCTGAGATTTTCCCTAGTGCATTCCTGTACACAGAGATTAGGAGATAATATGTCATTATTAGTGACACAAGGGGTACAGAATAGTCTGATGGGTTTTTACTGACAGAAAGAAAACAAGTCTTTAAAAAAAAAAAAAAAGGTAAAATACAATCATAGGTTCATATAGAGTGATAAAAGTAATTCGGAAGGAGTCACTTATCCTGTTTAAATTTCAAAGGCAGCATAAATGAGGTGTCTGAATTCAAGTGTTCATGTCTTTTGGCTATTTTACTATCAATCCACTTCCCTAAACAGCAGCAGGGATGTTTCTGCACTCACATCACATGCTGTGCTCAGTGGGAGAAAGGGCAAAACCTTCCCAGTTTCAAAGATGAAGTACCAGACTATGTAAACCACCTGGGAGCTTTCCCTCTGTGATCAGCTGCAATGAGGAGCCCAGTGCTGCTCTGACCCATGTACCAGTGCTTCAGAAAGGTCTTTACCCCAGTCCTGCCAGCATTCCTCACACTGTGCAGAGTGCCAAGCACCATTTCAATTTTGTTTAAGACACCACTCCACAGGAATAGCAGGATTAAGCCTTGCATGGAGCTGCCTGGGCAGTAAAGCCTCAGGGACCAAGTCATGCATCAGAGTCTCCTTGCAGCAGGTGATGCACCAGCACATCTTAACAGCTCAACACAGACATATGGCCCTAAAAGCCAGATATTTCACATGGAGGTGCTGAGGCAGTTAAATGTGCATTACAAAAGAAGCAAGAAGAGTTGTGTTGATGCAGCAAACTGTCCTGGTTGATGAAGAGATAAATTTATTCACATAGATCTACACACACTTCTGAAAGTTTAAGTCAGTTCATGTATTTCCTATTAAGACAGGCAGTAGTAGCCTACTAGAGCTCCCACCCACTCTGAGAAAGAAAAGGAAAATATCCTTTAAAATTTTGATTTTGAGCTATGAAAATCAAGTCTGAATAATATTTATGCAACAAAATAGATTTGGAGGCATTGTTTTCTTAAGCATTGATGTAACTTCTGTATTAAGCTAGGCAAAGTTTGTATGGAGGAAAAAGCATATTTTGCTATTTTAACTGATTTAGTTGGAGATGAGATACAGATATCAGGCTTAAAAGTTCTTTTCTTAGCCAGGGGTAGGTGGGTCAGACTTCAAAGGTGAGTATAAGCTGAGAACAAAGGATGGAATTTAATAATATTCTTTAAATCAGTTGTGGAGGGAACGTAAGAGAAAAGGTTTGACATCTGTAGTAGAGAAGAAAGGGTATTGCAAAGGGAAAGGTGCCATGTGAGTATCTACCCCAGGAAAGAGATATACAGAGAGAGAGAAATGGGAGAGAGTCAGAATTTACAGTTCATGGCACACGGGCAGTTCCACTGGGAAGCAATCTGGAGTGGTGCTGAAAGGGGGGACCTGTAACGTGCCACGTTTGCCTCTGTTGATGCTGTGACTTTTTCTTATCATGAGTAATGACTTTTGATTGCCACCTTTGGAAAGTGTTTTGTAGCTTCCCCTAGAGGACAGAGACTGAGAGAGATGAGATTTAGTATCTGTGTGGAAAGCATTTTAAGTCTACAAATAATTGGGTATTTTTGCCATTCTACTTTGCCTGTGCATGTGTTTTTCTGTCTCATGGAGGTTGTCACATCTGTACAATTTCTATGAGGATGTTGTGTGGCAGCTGAAGTATATTCTATTTTAGGGAATCCCTAGGTATAGGATTCAGGAATATTCATAAGATTGGGGGTATATTGATAATTTTCCTACATATTCAGGGATTATATTATTCCATTTGATTTGTACTCTTCTTTGGTATTTTCCTTTTAATGATGATTTTTGTGGTCTATGGTACAGTTTAAGGTTTCTGAAGCAAGTTTATGAGAAAATACTGGAAGAACTGTCTTTGTGGAAAATATTTACTTTGCAAGCAACTTCTTCAGACTGTCAAGGTGGGTGTGGGTCCCCTTAAGACAGATGTGATGGTAGTGAAAACCTGTCAGCTTTTTGTCTCTTTTTTAGTACATTTTGGATTGGGCTGCTGCATTTGTGTTCACTGGGGAGTGACTTGCATATTTTTATATAGCACAGTTTTTTGAATAACATTTTTATACTGAGCATGGTTTGCTGGTCTTTGATGCTGCTAGAACAGAATTCAAGAGATTGTGTGATCATAGACTGAAGTGTCTTAAATTTAGAAACCAGTGAGGGAATCCAAATTTTCAGCCCAAACAATAAAGATACCATCTGTGTTTCTCAGGTAAAATGCTGACTAAAATCGACTTCAAATTGGGGATTTTAATCCTCTTCTGCATTTCTCAATGCTGTTGTAGTGTGGAGACACCTTGGTGCCCACTTCTGTTCATACAGTCAGGAGGAACTCTGTTGGCAAGGGCTATAAAAAGATGAACTAGGCAGAATACTTAGGCTGGCAGTATATTTAGGCTGGCCTATAGGTTGTCCTTATTCCGACAAGACCTCTGTGCAGGCTGTAGGCACCAGCACAGGCTGTGCTGCCACCAAGGGTGCAATATCTGTGTACATCCCTCATGCCTAAGGCTGTAGCACCAGAGTAGCTTGAGTTGCACCATCAAATTAATTTAGCCTTGAAGGTGAGAGATTTTACTTTAGCCTGGAAAAAGGGCTTATTTACCTAACAGTTTCCCTGTTTTGACCAGGGATGATAATCAATTCAGAAATCTATTTTACCTCCCTCCAGAAAACCTGCTTCACTGACAGCCTCAACTCGACAGCCTTCAAAGCTTACAAAGTATTTCCATGACTTTTTAAAGCAGACACATTTTAGCCCAATGAGAGAGAAACAAGGGAAAGGTGGGGAAGGAAAAGACAGAAAGAGAAATTTTGAGGGGAATAAGAGGGTAGCTGAGAGGCTGTACCCAGTCACCAGGTTCCTGTGGGAAAGGAAAGGGAGGGTTAGATTGTATTCTGGGGAATATTTCATCACTGTAAGGGTACTCAAACATTGGAACAGGCTGTTCTGGGAGGTGGTGGAAGTTCACTATTAATATGATAGTGGAAAATGAGAGGAAAAACAAAGGCTTGCTGAACCTGAAGCAGAACAGCATGTAAGAAAAGAGAATCTGATTAACACACTGTTGCAACTTTCCTTTGAAATGGAGAAGGAATGCAAAATATTGCAAAAGATGCAAATTATGGAGAGGGAAAAGGACACTCCATGAAAGAAGCCTGTGGAGGCTGAATCACAGACAATAGCAAAACTGAACTAGGGAGGGAAAAAAGCAAAAATTATAGCAAAGGACAACGGGTTTTTGTGCTAAGTACTAAGCAGGAAATTACAGGCAAAGAATGCAATTCCAGGAAAAATAGCAGCTGTACAACACAATACAGCAATGAAACAATGCTTGCATCAATGAAAAGTCACTTATGAGGAGAAATTGTATCCATGAAAACAGCAATGACAACAAAAGCATTAACAATACAGGAACAACTGAAGATGCAAATATTTGGGTTAGAGAAAGGGTAATGATGGCACCAAAATCAGTGAAAAATCCCAAGAATGGTTTTCACAGTGCTTCTTTGCATCTTGTATGAAAGAACTGCTTACAGCAGATGTCTTTCCCAGAACCTCTAAGAAGGCACAGATTTCTTTCAAGCTTCTTGTTATTATTGTTATTACTGCTGGCTTTATAGGAGCTTAATGACCTCAACAGTGGGTCACAGCTCCATCTCTCCTATGCACTGTACAAATAATACGGGCAACTTTATGATTTATGACCCGGCAGGAGGAACCTGAGTTGAGAAGCAGGAAAAGCAATAGTCTGGTAAATTTGGGGGTCAGTCAGCAATGACTTTCTTGGAAGTGCCATTGAAGAGAAAAAAATGTTTCATTGTGGAATACTATGGGTTAGCTGACCCTGGGACAAGCATCATTCAGTGGCTTCTCAAGCTGTTCATGGCCTTCAGGAAATTGCAGTACTTTGACAAAAATGAAGAACAGAAGTCATGTCACATTGTTCCAGGGCTGCATGTTGTCTTAGCATTGTGTTTCATGCTATTAAGGATTTTCCCTGGCAGCTTCCTTCACATTGCTGGCTCCTCACTCGTCTCATAAATTACTGGAAGAGTCTTAACTTGCACTTCCAGACAGAGGCTGTACTGACAGAAATACAGCAGTCTGCTATTAGTGCCAGAACAGTGAATTTGCACTTCCAACTTAGACTGGGGCAGCTTCCTTCCATCCCCCTACAACTGCAGAGAGGTGTCCAGATAAATCAGTGCAGACTTCAGACAGTGCTTGGCACCCAGCACTCAGCCTAAGAAGAGAAAGAAGCCCATACTGTGCTTTGGGCTTATTATCAATCAGGAGGCTTGCATGGCACTGAGTACTTTTAATTTTCCAGTGTAAACAGCTTGTTCTGCAAACCCTGACATCTCCTGATGAATCCAGAGGTGACTGGGAGGAACATCAGCATCAGTGGAAGAAACACAGGAAATAATGTCAATTGGGAAAACTCAGAGTCTTTTAGATTTCCTTAATTAGGTTTACAACATTATTTAAATATCCCAAATGCCCTCCCCTCACCAAATAACTAGGAAAGGGAATTAATGTTTTGACATNGCCCGGGAGAGGGGAGGGCCGGGAGCCCCCTTCTGGAGTTCCATTCTCCTCTCCCTCAGGCAGGGAGGGGGAAGCAAAAACAACCTCAGAGCAACAGCAGCACTGCCCGAGGTAGGGGAGGGGGTGGGGGGGAACCCAGCAGGGCCCTCGGCCGCAGCCCCGGCACGGCCCCAGAGCGGCCGGCCGGGGCCATGCCGGAGTTACCTTCCACGCGGACGAAACGGAAGTCGAAGAGGGCTTCCAACTTCCCGCTCCTAAAAAAATGTAAGCTTCGCAAAGACGCCTCTAATTTCAAGTGGCTACATGAGGTGCCCATCTTAAAACTAGCCAATCCGTGGGCTCCTCACCTCTGCTGGAAACTGTCCCGGCGGAAGTAGGAAAACAAAGAAACCCCCCCCAGGAAGGAGAAAAAAAAGTTGTTGTCCTTTAAACCACAACAGGTGTCCAGATAAATCAGTGCAGACTTCAGACAGTGCTTGGCACCCAGCACTCAGCCTAAGAAGAGAAAGAAGCCCATACTGTGCTTTGGGCTTATTATCAATCAGGAGGCTTGCATGGCACTGAGTACTTTTAATTTTCCAGTGTAAACAGCTTGTTCTGCAAACCCTGACATCTCCTGATGAATCCAGAGGTGACTGGGAGGAACATCAGCATCAGTGGAAGAAACACAGGAAATAATGTCAATTGGGAAAACTCAGAGTCTTTTAGATTTCCTTAATTAGGTTTACAACATTATTTAAATATCCCAAATGCCCTCCCCTCACCAAATAACTAGGAAAGGGAATTAATGTTTTGACATGGTTCTGGTTAGTATACAGCATTGTTTAGGCAAGAGCAATTTTGCTAAAAAATAACTAACCCTGAAGGTCGAGGTTGTGATATTCAAAGAAAATGCTGTGTTCCAAGGCTAAGTCGAAGGGAAAAGGTGAAATGTGGAGGAAAACCTTTAAGTGAATAGCAGTCCAAATTAAGCACATTTTAATGAAAGAGAATAAATATCTGTGTACTGCTGCTACTGCACCAGCTTTTCATCCAATAGAAGAGTTTGATGAATGTGTCTGTTCATTGCCTTACTTGTTTTGCACTTGACACCTCTGACCCAGATTCTGTGCATCAGCCTGTGGATTTAGCTGACTAAATGGAGGTGGCTGTAGCTGAGCCAGTCACTCCAGGCTGCCTTTAAAGTCAGTGGAGGTCCAGTGAACAGGGACAGAGGTGGGAGAATGCCATTATACTGACAGAGACATCTGAAACAGGTCAGATGACCTACTCTCTTAAACTACCTTTTTATCTCCACTGACAACAAAGAGTCCCATTGAGGCAGGGTTTTATGATGAATCTGAAGGGGTAAAGCTATTTTGATTCCTCTGTAATCATACTTACGTCTGACAAATTCCTTTTTACTCATATATCCTCTTTTTTTTTTTTTTTTTTT
>VZTR01014615.1:1260528-1351971 GCA_013400775.1 Chaetops frenatus | reverse complement strand
TTTTTTTTTTTTTTTTTTTTCTGGAGCAATTTCAAGCCATTAACTAAAATAAACAAAGGGAATATGGTGCTTCAGTTCTTGACAGAGACTCCCATAGGAAGGCCATCCTCCTGAGGCATCTTAGCATAGCCCAGGATCAGCCTGTGATCTTTAGAAGCAAAGGCCTGAGGATGCAGAAGCCATAGGGAAAAATTTTACTTTCTGGCCAGACAAACCCCTTTTCTGAACTTGAGGATTCCAGAAAAATCTGTCCTTGAGGCTGAGGAAAGAAACCTGTCCATAACATAACAACAGCATCAGTCTGTCTTCATAGGACCAAGAAGCACCCATATGTGTTAGCAAGCATGAAAACCTTACACCTGCTCTTCAAACTTCGACATAACCCACACGATTTTTGCCCTCTACACCACCTTGTACATTCAGGTTCCTTTCTGTCTTCTGGAGTGATAAACTGAGCTTTGTCTGCCTCATCATTTCTCACTCCAGGTCTTGCCGGGCAGATGCCATTCCCACACCTCAGGACTCACATCATGGACACAAACCCACCCTCAGCTGCAGAGTCTGGGTCAGGGTGGGTTAAGCACAGGTGTGTTCATGCAGTCTGCCCAAATGCTGCTGCATTCAGGAGTTTCAATTTTAACTCCCACCCGTTGTTGTTACTGTTGTAGGCTTACTCTGTTTGCAGCTGCCTCCACTGAGGTTCCACTGCAGGGCTCTTGTAACTCAAAACCTCATTAATTCATAACCTGAGTTGAGTTACTGTGGCCAGGGGACTCGTGTCCTTCTGTATCACTTTCACAACAAGGACATGCACTGCTCCTCTGTGTGCTGGATGGAGGCAGTGGCACAGGTCCTGGCAGATGGCTTTCACCACCACATATAACACAGTTCTTCCACAGCATGAGGAAAATACTTGTCTCCCAGTCAAAAGCATGAGAGGAGTGATCACAGCATCTGTGCTGTCTAACACAGGCTGTGGGAGGCCATAAGCAGCATGACTACACTGTAGTCACTGCTGTTGCCCTTTATTGTCCTATTTTTCTTTTTATTTTGTTCCTTTTACACCTCAGTGCACATGATGGTTTTGGCTTTGCCTGCAGATTGCACAGAGCCAGCTATTGTTTTTGCAGAGATTTGTGCACCTTTCCATTAGCCAGCTTTATGCTTCCACTTGCCAAATCCGTCCTTGTCAGCAGGCCAAGCAGGCCACTTCAAAATCAACCATGGCAGCTAAAAAATGAGCACATCCTGTTGGGTGGATTTGTTCCTTTGTCCATGCCTCTGGTTGACATTCCCTAATGGACACTCACCAGCCTCTGGCTTGCAGGCGGGGTGGGAGTCTGGACACAATCCCAGAGCAGATGTTCCCAGAGCAAATGCTGGTTTTGACACAGTGGTCTAATTGTCTTTGATCTGCACCTAATTCTAGATTCACCAAGCCTTTTTAGCAGCTACTTTGTGCTTGAAAGTAGTCTCCAAATCTCTTTCACTTGGGGAATGGTTATACCCACCAGTGACCCAGGTTTCTCCAAAGTGAGGTGTGACTTTCTTACCCCACGCTTAACGTACTTTTCCAGACTTCTCCAAAACATCTTCTCCCCTTCCCCTTACAATTTCCTCATTTATACACCAAAAAATGAACGAGAGTCCCAAAGGTGTTACCAAATGTGGATGTTCACATAACAATGTTTTGTGAGACTTTGGAGATTGTTTGACACAGCTCCTGTTAGCAAGCTCAAACACATAATTAGAGGAAAAAGCAATTAAGTCAAAACTTGTCTGTTTTATGTAAACTTATTTCCCATTTTACAACAGCAGTGCATTAGGGACATGGTGCCCCACATGAGAGTGAAATGAGTAATAGCAACTGGGATCACAAGTCTGAAAATGTTTCATCTAACTTGATGAAAGAGTGCACAGCAAGATGTGCTTAAGAAACTGCAATGGAAATATTTCTGATATACTTTCCATCCAACAGATGCCTTTGAGCTTATGGTTTGCCAGGCAGAGCATGACAACTGGTTAACAAGGATAACAGAGCTGGAATTCAAGCTGTGTGGATACTTGTATTTTTTGGTGCCTATAGCCTGAAACTCTTTATCTGAACATCTGCTTCATTAAGAGATATTGTGATGCTATTCACAACAGCAACAAAGAACTACAGAAAGCACTGTTCTCTCTCTCTCTTTTTCCTTCCCACATCCCATATCCCCCTTCAAAACTTTACCACTACAGATGTGTTCCACAACACTTACTGTTGACTTTCACTCTGCTTCCCCACAAAAATGGTAATGTGTTCCAAGGGAACATCATGGAAAGCAGACCAGTGACTCCTGACTGTTTCTGAAGTAACAATCTATGCAATTTTATTGTTGTTTCTGTTTTTGAGGCCTTAAACTGGGAACAAGGGAATATCTCCAAGTAGTCTGCAATTACCCAGATATTGTCAGAGCCCTGTTTGGAATCAAGTTGAAAAGGCAGAATTGCAGACCTGGTTTTGGAGTTCTGTGCTCTACTGATGAGCAGCTGCATGAGAGAGTAGAATTTTTAGTTGTCCCTCAAGCAAGACTGAAAACATTGTTTTTCCAATATTTCTTCCTTCCTCAGCCTCTTTGGAAACTCATAGGAAATAATGAGGATT
This sequence comes from Chaetops frenatus, assembly GCA_013400775.1. NCBI lineage: Eukaryota > Metazoa > Chordata > Aves > Passeriformes > Picathartidae > Chaetops > Chaetops frenatus. Next base: position 1,349,330 of record VZTR01014615.1, on the reverse strand, counting down.
ACTAGAAAAACCTCTATTGAATATCCTTTTTTAACAGGAGAACAGCCTTATGCTGCTTAGTTGTTATTCAGTCCATTCTTTTGGTTAATCTTGCTTACTGATTGATTTGGCCTTTGATTTTCTACTTGGTGACCTGTTCCATCCTCATTTCGAGAGGGCTGGCCAAAAACACAGTACTTTTAGGGCAATACCAAGGATCTCTACTCACAGATAGACTTAGATAGACTGATAATATTAATATTTTAATTTAATAACTAAAACAGCCAGAGTGAATTGCAGCCAAGGCTATCCTCCAAACAAATAGCAGCAGTTGCTTAGGAAAGTGCTAAAATTATCTGGAAGGTGGGTGAACAGGAATGTGGGACTCTGCAAACCCAAGCAAACATTAACAACTCCCCAAAATTTCTTTTCCTGACACAGCATTTAGCACATGGAGAGACTGGATTTATGACTGCACCTTCCAGGTAGCAGAGCAGCACAAGCATAAAGCCAGAAAGAAATGTAGATTTCAACTAATTTGTTTCCAGGTATTTTCTTATCTTTAAGCAGTCATGATTTGCAGGAGTAGGATGAGTGGGTATTGCACCTTGCAGGCTGTTCTTTAAAATTAAAGCAAACCATATCTTTATCCAGCAAGAGCTGGCAGTTGTCCTTTTGGTAACACTTGTCACAAACACAGTCAGCCACTAAATGCTTGTGCTGAGACCCACTGTCTCCTAGGCCAGAAATTAAATAAGTGGGGTGGATATATCCCCAAAATTTCAACAGCAGCAGGGGCAGTGAGGAGCTGTTAACTGACATTAATAAAAATTGGAAAAGTGTGTTGCTACACAGTCGTGGAGAGTTTGGGTCAGGGTTCAGTGATGCCTTGGTGAAGTGAAAAACAGATATGAGGAAGCATCATATTCAGGTGGATCTGCCTTGGAGGAGATACTTTTCTGGGACCTGGCTGTCCCCACAGTGGATGGCACATACCCAATACACACAGAACAGTGCTATAGGTGTGTCAAGCTTTAAAAGTCTGCCTGAGTGGATATAGGTAAATATTGATGTCCCTAGGCCTTTATTTTTTTCCAAAATGAACACATGAAATTAATCACCTTTATATCACTGGGGATTCCTTTTCCTTTTCCTTTTCCTTTCCCTTTCCCTTTTCATACTCATTTCCTTTTCTTTCTCCTTTTCTCTTTCTTTTTCCTTTTATTCCAAGTCCCTTGTGTCCATGTGATGTCCTTGGCATTGGCACGTAGAAATCCAGGCCTGTACTTTGGTTCCTGGAGACATGCTAAGGAGTTTAAGCTAAAAAAATGCTCACCACAGTCTCCTTAATTGATTACTGTAGTAAGCACTAAAGGAATATGAAAGGCATCAGCTGAAAAAGAGCAGTGAGTACTTTTACTGCTTAAAAGCCTCCCCTGGATTTGCCTGAAATGTATGGAGGCTGAACTTTTGTTTCATACTGACAAACAGGCAAGAAAAACCAAAGAGAGAAGTAGAAAAATCTGAGCACTCCATTCATTACTCTCAACACAACATTGCTCGAAGGACCTCTTGTCAGAAAGACTTTGTTCCCACTCTTTTTTCTCAACCACTGATCTTGAATCTGGGTCAACACTCACCTGAACATGAGCCAGGTGTGCCCAGGTGGCCCAGAAAGCCAATGGCATCCTGGCTGGTATCAGCAATAGCATGGCCAGCAGGACCAGGGCAGGGATTGTCCCCCTGTGCAGTGGGGAGGCCACCCCTCCAGTGCTGCGTCCAGTTCTGAGCCCCTCACTACAAGGAGGACACTGAGGGGCTGGAGAGTGGCCTGATAAGGGCAGCAGAGCTGGGGCAGGGTCTGGAGCACAAGTCCTGTGAGGAGCAGCTGAGGGAGCTGGGGTTGTTTAGCCTGGAGAAAAGGAGGCTCAGGGGGACTTTGTGCCTCCCTACAGCCCCCCTGAAAGGAGGCTGTAGCCAGGTGGGGGTTGGTCTCTCCTCTCAGGCAACCAGGGACAGAACAAGAAGAAATGGCCTCAAGCTGCACCAGAGGAGGTTCAGTTTCGACATCAGGAAGAATTTCTTCAAGCAAAGGGGTTTTAAAGTTAGAATGGACTGCCCAGAGAGGTGGTGGATTCACCATCCCTGGAAGTGTTCAAGAAATGCTCAGATGGGGCACTCATCCCCAGCTGGCAAGGTGCAGGTTAGTCCAGGGTTGGACTCAATGATCTTGGAGACCTTTTCCAACCCAAATGATCCTGTGAGTACTTCAAATGTTAAAAATCAGTTGGTATTTGAACAAGTGGCCTGGCCTGGTGTAAGCTGTGTAGTCACTGTGTGGTGCCACACCTTGTAGCACAAGGACTCTCCTCTCAGCTCAAACACAACCATGGCAGTTCCACAGAGGACCTGCACCCCAGCCCCATGGATCATGGGAAACTCAGTCCAGTGACAGACCTAGCAAATGGATCTGGCTCCAGTCCCTTCAAGAACACAGGGCATTCTATGCATATCTTTGAATTTTTTGCTATTGGAAAACTAACAATTATGTAAACTTCAAGATAATGACCTTAGCTTGCGCTATGTTGCTTGGTAATGGAATCTTTTCTGATCAGAAATAAATAAAATTGGTCATGACCAAATAGAAATTGCTTACCTGGCCTTTGTGAGATGTTAAACACATTCTTGACTAAAAAAATAAATGTATAAGAATATGCCAAAGAAACTCACACACAATAGAACAATTACATCCTGCAGCTTGGACCTCAACTGCCCTCCAAACCAGCTCATGGGCTGAAGGATGGTGATGATCAGTTGCAGTCAGGATAGAAAGCAAAGAGCAGTTTTAAATTAGGACACTCTGAGCAAAAGCAAGAAACTGAGGCAATGCCCCTGGTACACAGAGAGGACCTGCTGTCCATCCTCCATCTACTACAAGCAAGCCCCTGCCACGCTCTGCTCCATGGGATTCAAAGCTGCAGGTCTCCAGAGACTCTCCTTAGAGGAGCTACAAGCCCAAAAGCACCACCCAGAAAGGCATGTCTCAAATTTTTAAGCACAATAGTTGGAGGAAGCTGGTATGCAGAGGGCCCTTAGAAATCAGGACAGGAGTGTTTTACAACCCTCCCTCCTGTCCCAAAGAGATGGAAGGGTGGAAGACACAAATGCTGTAGACTCACATCAGAAACTGCCCCAACCTGAGCCATGCAGGAATGGATGGGCTGGGGAAGCAGCCAACATGTGACAGATGCACCACAGAACCTTTGAGATCATTCCCAAAAACAGCTGTGCCGTGACACTGCTGGTCCAACTGGGCTGTCTCCACTGATCCAGATCAACATGGGACTGATGAGATGCTGGAATTGTTTTCTGGGCCTTTTCAAAGCTCACACTTACCAAATTATTTTGAATTGTACAAAACAAAGTACTGGATATACTTTAGATGACAGTCCTGTGATATTAAGGGAATGAATTAAATGATCAAAAAAGTCTCTCTCTCTCTCTCTCTAATCTCTGTGATTGTATGAGACATATAAAAATGAATTTTTAGAACTGATAATATTCATAGACTAAACATCTTTCATCCAGGAGAGAAAGACAAAAAAGCCAAAAAGTTTGTTAAAAACTAATAGCTATGTTCATAAATCAATTCATTCAGAAGAATTTTTTTCTTTTCCCAGGCATTTGGGTAGAAGTAGATCATGAGAAAATGCTTTAAGAAATGCCTCGAGCAATGGAGAAATACAAAAAGCACTTTGCTGCTTCTCTGACATGTTTAACATAAAAGAAATTTAAATGTGATCATTTTTCAGCTTATCAGTTTTTGACTTTGTAATGAATAAAAATTTGAGGAAAGAAAGAGAGGAAGGAGAAAAAGAAAATAGTACATTAAAAGGTTCTCCAGTCAGAAGCCTTATGTATTGATGCCCAAGGACATTCACAAGGTATATTTTGTGAAGACTGTGGCTGGATTTACCCATTAATATCAAGTTTGGTTTGTTTAGGTTTTTTTCTTAAACTTAAACTAACTCTCAACAGAAAAAGATTAACTCAATTTATGTCAAAAATCATCTCTCCCTTCTGGTGGTGCCCTCCGTATTAGGCACCCAGCTAAGTCTGCTCCACTGAAACTGCATGTTATGTTTGCTGGTGAAACTTGAATATTGAACCATGCACATGAAGCACTGACTATTGCATTTTGCCATAATAAATAATTTTAAAATTAATAACCTCTCTGCTTGGTTTCAAGATCACAAAATTATTAATTTCTCATTCACTACACAGTTGGAGGAGCTGATTCCCCCAGTTCCAATGGTGTCAGTGGTGAAGACAGATTGGAACTCTCAGGCTTTACCCACCTCTATTCACCCTAGTCCTCCCTCTCTTCTGCCAGAGGATCCTGGGCAGGACCCAGCCCACCCCATGCAGAATGGCACAGAAAATGTTACTTTGACCATGGAAAGGCATTTCAGACTTGCCTTGCTATCAAATGGCTTGGAAAAGTCTAAAACTAGGCACTGTAACAAATGCCAGCTTAGTCATGTTTCATTTCTCCTACTTAACAGTCCTGATCATTATTTTTCTTACAGTGAGGTAATTAAGTGTATCTGTCATGTATTAGACTTTTAAGGTTACAGGCATTTGGTAAAACATTAAATGAAAACTGCAGTGATTCAGAATTGTTAAATTTCTAATATACTATTAATCCTCACTCAGACTTTTATGCATCATGCACACACAGTCACATGCACTCTCACTCCTCCTGCTTGATTTTTCAAAACCTGTCCTTTATGTGAGTCATTATTTTAACAGGGCAACAACAGAATGCTTCTGTCTCTTTGCAGAACACATGGACAGCTGCTCCTCATCTCCAGCAGGCCATGGAGGCATTTCAGACTATCCCAGAAAAAATGTGGGTTTTTCAGTCAAAGCAGTATTTATTTCTATTACAGGCACCAAACACGAGGAAAAACACCTGTGCTGTCTCTTCTCCACCAATAGAGGCTGCCCCTCGGAGACAACATAACTCCCAAATACAGAGTGGAACAGTGTCTGAGGGTGGCAAAACTGTTCATGAGGGCTGGGACTCCTGCAACACTTCTGGAGCCAGAGACACTCTCTGGTTAGTGGGGAACAGTAGTGCACGTTCAGGCTGCCTTCACTCTGCTGTCACAAAGGTCAAAACCTGGCTTAGTGGGCTGGAGAATTAGGCCAGCAGCAACTGCTTTGATAAAACTCACCATGAGAGCTGCCAGGTAAATCCTTTCCACTTTTCTAGAAGTGTAGGGAGAGCAGAATTTTATTCCTTATTCCTTCATAATTTGCTATTTCCTTCTCTGGAGGTGCCTCAGTGGTTCATAAGCCATAAACCACCAGCAGTGTCACTAAGGTTATTGTCACAGCTTTATTCACAAAACACCTTCTAAAACTTGGTGGTTTATACTCTGTCACCCATGGAGCCTGGCAAGGGAGAGGACTATTCCTACAGAGTCAGAGAAAGGTAAATAAGAACAACAAGCTTATTTTCAGTAGCTTTAAATTTGCTACACATGCCTCCTCCCACCAGGGAGTGGTTGCAGATAAAAAGTTGGAATACATACATTTAAAGTATAGAAAGTTTCTGGGAGATAGGAGCAAAAAGCCACTAAAGATGGGTTCAGGTTAAATGTAGCTCTCTGAACTTAATTATTCTAACCCACACTGATCCCACAAGGGTCCCATCAGAATTAGTGGATATTCAGGCAAGAGGAGAGCGAGCAGAGTCTGGAGGGAGGAGCTCCTCTGAAAACAAGAATCTGTAACACTGCTGTGGGTGCCCTTTCCTCTTACTGATTGTGAAGGAAGCCCAGGATGATACTAGAGATGTCTAAAGCTATGTGAGAATAAATCCAGCTGATTTATCAAACCCAAGAGCTGAGCACAGCAGGGCTCAAGAGCCAATTGTTCCCTCCCACCCTGAGAATTCGTGATCCCCGTGCACCTCCCTGAATTAAAGTCAGCAGTCTCTGGCTGAGGAGGGCTGCTGAGAGCTCCTCTCCTGTCCAGAGAGTTCATTGCTCATTATCTCTGCCTTCATCTGCACCGTGCAAGCTGCCCCCAGCATAAATACCCAGGCTTGTCTCATCAGAGAACAAAGGGAAAGATAAACAAACACAAAGCTGAACTACCATTCTGTCACCAGGCCTTCTGTAACAGTATCAATATTTTAAACAGACACCTTGGCCCTGTTCAAAAAGTGGGCTGACTTCTTTGTTTTCTTGAAATAAACACAATATTTTCCTTTTTAGTTTTCCGAAAATATCCTGTGGGTTCAGAAGTGTCTACTGCCTCTGTCCAAACTGGAAAAAAGAAGTGAACAGCACTATAATAAGAAGTTTGATACCCAACAAAAGTGGTTCTCAACATTTCCAGAGGCTGTTGATAGGCTTTGCTCAGAAGATGGCTGGAATAAAAAGAGGAGTAAGGACCAACAAAAAGTGTGTTCTTGCCACTGAAAATATTCTTAAATCCACATTGATTTTTGGGCTTAAAAAGGATCATTCTTCTCTCACCTTGACCATCACTGCCAAATCCATGACTTGTGTAGAGGTTATCTTCTGTTGTTACTGGTGATGGGGGTTTCAGCTGCCTGCTGTAGCAGATCATGCAAAGTGTAAATATTGGGCTGCTGCACCAAGGGATGGCTGAGCTGGCACTCAGGGATGGCTTCTGCTGACTGCTCATCTTCTCTCTGCTCTTTCTCCCTGTTTAGGCAAAGGACCCCAAATGCAACATGATTGACTGGATGCCTGTTTGTTAGTGATGTGTCAGAATGACTTGTCAGACATTTTGATCTGCTCTGGAGGCAAGAATGACTTCTGAAAGGCTGCAATGTCCTTTCCTCTCTTCCTCAGAAAACTCCCCTGGGTTCTGATCTGGACCAGCTGGAGGTCAATATCCAAATCTGCAGCCAGTGTTCTCCACTGCTTGGAGGGAACCAGACTGAAGACAGGGATCAGCTTTTGCAGTAGAAAGAGACACACAGGCAGCAAAATCCTCTCTATCCCCATCCTCTTGTGCACAGTCATCACCAGTGCTGGTGTGTTTCAGTACATAAATTCTGGGTGCTTGCCTGGAGAAAGATGTGGGAGCAATTGCAACACATTTAATCAACTCAGAACAAAAGCTTTTGCTCTAGCTAATGTGCAAATTAAGTATCTTTCTCCTCCAAGCACATTAAAGTATTTTAAAAAGTAGAAAGCACTGATTTAATAATTGAATAAGCAGTATTGCAGGCATTTCTAGTGGCCTTGGTCCTTACAGTAATCTGCATACCCTTTGGAAGCACTCATGCCCACACTTTCCTGTGCCCATCCCCTAAAAAATGCAGCTCCCACATTGTCTCTCTCCTTCTAGTAGATGATCAGGAAAAAAAACCTTAGACATTGTTCCCAGTGGGAGCAAAGCAGACGACTAGACCTGGGCTGCTGCTGCCTAGGAGAGGTGAGACCAGTCCTGCTCCAGGCAGAGAGGGAGGCAGGCTGCCCTTGGAGGGAAACAGAGCACTTACTGGGATAGGAAAATGAGATACAGCCTCCTTCTGCCCAGCCTGTGAAGATTCCACAGCCTACCCTCTAGTTATTTTACACCTTTTATAACAATGCTGCTTTGTAGGAAAGTGAGATTTCTGGCACATCTTGTGAGCTGGAAGAATTCACAGTCGTGAAGCACAGCAAGGTATGGGGCAGGAAAATCTGCAGCAGCCTGACTGGTCCTGATGGCAGATAAAAGTACACGATGACTTTTTAGGAGCAGACAAGTCTGTCTGTGACCCACATAGCAGGGAGACAGAAGACATAAACAGTATTGCAAAGACTGGTGGAAAAAACCAATTAAAAAAAATTTAAAAAAAAAGAGGAAAAAATTCCATCTCTGGTGCTCTTGCTTCTGATTCGAGTTTGGATGATCTGCCTGTACAAGTGATAGCAAGATCAGTTCTACTAAGAAGGACCTCCCTTCTTTTGGCTTCCTCTCCCACCCCCTAACACCCACAGTTAAGGCCTTATCAGAGGAAACTCTGGTTATCTCAGGCCCCAGTGTGAACCTGGCCCAGCTTCTCCAGTCCCAGGTCAGTGGGACCCTGTGGTGCACCACAGCTCTGCCAGCTGATCCCAGTATGCAGCTGAATTTGTAACTGTATTTGGATGCAAAATACAGCAGGATTCATCCAGACACAGGACACAGAAATGAAAAGCTGCTCTGTCTTTGGCTATGCTTGTTTATCAAACCAGAGCTGATAACCATGAAGGTTAAAATTAGTTACGTTCAGTTACTTTTGTGGTTCAGCTGTATTACAGCAGCACTAGAGGTTGCAATCATCATGTGCTATTTAGGTACAAATCTACTTTTCTACCTCTTTTTATAGCTCCTTGCACAACACACCTGCCCCTCTCTTCTCCATGGTGTGGCAAGGTTGTCTCTAAATGGATTTTGCCCCCTTTAGGCAGGTCTTGGTTTGCATTATTTAGTTGATCAGTGACATAACCAAAAATGCTGGGTGAGCTTGGATCAGCCTAGACCCCAGAAACATCGCTCTCTGTTTCTGTGGATGGAGAGGAGTCCCAGTACCAGTAAGGAAACATGAATGGCAGCTCAAAATAAGCTGCAGCAGGTATGAGCTGTAATATCACTAAATTTAGTAATTTTGGCACAGCCCAAAGTTCTTCCTCCAGCTCTAGCTTTGCCAGCAAAACTCCCAATGACAGAAAATGCATTTGTTATGATTTCTATAACAAGCTTAATTCTCTGAACAGTCAGGTGTAACTGATGGAGATTGCCTTTCTCATTTGCTCTGTCCTGAAGCTTTCCCTGGAAGATCTCCAAAAAGATTCTTTAATGATAATTTTTCTTCCACTTCAGTTGCTCTTTATGAACTAGGACAATGAGTGGGCCATCCCTTTTTAAGTCTCCCTGAAGAGTACAGTCATATTTGATACCAAAGAGAACAGTGCATAATAAAAGGGAGCCATTAGCCAAGACTCCATTCCTGTCAAAATTTTGAAGATGCAGAATGATAAAAAACACTCCAAGGGTCTTTAGCACTTTTTTAAAAAGTACACAATCTCCTCTGGAACCAAAACAAGAAACAGGTGCATTAAAGAGAGCAACTTTCTGTTGAAAGTAGAAGAAATGCAAGACAGACCTTTAAACTTTGCAGATTTAATTATAAAATTATACAAAGATCATGAAAGGGAGGCAAATACATTCAGGAGAAGACACATGCACAAAACATTAAACCTTTGATTTCATTGGTCCTTTTAAATTATATTTAAACACAGCTTAAAAAAACCCCAGCAAAACAAAAAAAGCAACAAAAAATCCCAGCAAACAAGCAAACAAAAAAACCCCCACAACACCTGGGTGTTAAATGAGGTACCAGATCCAAGAGAAGGAAGCAAATTTTTGGAACAGCGTTGATCAACTCAGAAACTTCTGTTTGAAAAGCTCTCTCTGCAGGTATTGACAGTTCACATCCAGTAGTGCAGTAAGAATATTTAATGAGAGGCAAGGCTGATAGAGGTCTTTGCACACCTTTTGTTTACAGCACAAATAGTAACTAAAATGACAATACAAGGCCATAGCCACGTGGTGCTAATGCTGTCACTGTAACATAACTACCAATATCAACAGGTTGTTTACAGCTTCCTCCCTAAAGACATTTATTTAGAGTTACCAAAACTTTATTTGCTGCTTCTCTCTCTAGGGAGGTGATTGAATAGATGTGAGTGTAGCATCTTCTTCTTCAGAGAATTTGATAAAAGGGAGAGAAGGTTTTTTTCCCAGAAAACTTTTCTGTAGTCATATATGAGACACAAAAAATTTGTTTTGAATTAATCTAATAATGAAGAAAGACAGAAAGATAGTGACATATGGGGATGCTGGAAAAAATTTGCAGCAAGATTACATTCTTCCCTGACTAAGCACTTTTATGAGAAAAAAGAATTTAGAAATAGCTTTGGTTTGTTTCCATCACAAATGCTGTTTTCTGGGAATATTTTGAAGACTCATGTCACAGGAACATGATGATTTTCACTGCTTTTTGTTCAGAGACCTAAAGAGAGGCAGGAAACACCCCACCATTACATATTTTGCAAACCTGTAAAATTGGCAAATGGAAGGAACCCTCATTTCTTTTTGCACATGGCATTTGCCTGGTTGTAGACTGTCAAAAAAAAAAAAATGGCAGTAAAAAAAATTGCAAAGGCAGGTACTTGAAAATATTGAGATGTCTCAACAGAAGTTGGCTGAGGTAATTCTTCATCTCTGCCTTCTGAAAGTGCAGAACTACTTAATGCAAAACTGAACAGAGAAATTTTGGATCAAAAGGGTTGTAAAGAATTAATGAAGGAATGGAGCTTTAAAATAGCTGAAACAAAAGCCCACACAATCCTTTTGTCAGATGTCTCCATCAGTGCTGGTCATGGGAGCTGACCCCAAAAAGCAGGAAAAGCAGGTCCTGGACCTGTCCCAGGTCGGGAATGACCATGCCATGGTTTGGGAATCTTCACTGCTGAACAAGTCACACCTCAGCACTGCTCTGCCTGGGGTGTTGCAGGATGTGACACCAAGGTTGGGCATGATTTATTTCTAGTCTGTCACTGCCTGGTAGGTACCCTCAAAGTAATAATTTCATAGGGCTTTGGGCAATAGTCCATTTAATTCCCAAGAGACTGAAAGCTCCCTGAGGCATCATCTGTTATTCAGCATTACTAAACAATGCTGAGGCTCTGAGCACTGCTCTTGGAAAAATTTATTGCCTATGTGTATTGTAGCGATGTTAAGGAATCATCACCTGGGTTCAGGATCCTGCCATGATGGGCCTAGAAAAACACATTCCCCCACCCTCTTAGTGAATCATAAAATTGCCTTTCCAGGACATTCATAACTGCCAGCATGAAATTTGCTTCTTTTTTTGTGTTTATTTTTTAATTTATAATTATTTACTTATAACTCTACTAATTTTAAGCCAATTGCTTTGGGATTATTGCTGTTTATCTTCTGAGCCCTAAGTTGTGAATAATGACATTTCCAGGCTTTTCTCATTAATCATAAAGCCATTAATGTGTTTATGCTCAATCAGAGGTAGAGAGGAGCTGTGCGTGATCACACAGACCTAAACACCAGGGTTTGAAGAAATATGCTAAGTATTTTGAGCTTTGTGAAAAAAAAATGGCATTGACAGCTAGTACTTTATACAGCTAACCCCTTTCACACTGTTACAGGTAGGATAACTGCTTCCCACCAGCTGCTGAAGTCTATGTGTAAAAATAAGCTGCAAAGATGGGATAATGGTGTTGTCTATTTGCCAAATACCCTGCAGTAAATTTACTTTCACCAGTGGCACCAGGGTTATATAGAGGCTTCTTACTGAAATGCAAAATATTGTGATTTATACATCAGAGAAAGAGCTTGAGTGTCAGTCTAAGTCAGATTGTGGCATTCTTACCTTTAAGGTGTTTGAAATTGGCTGTAGAGTATAAAACTCACTGCGGGGATAGAAACTTCAAATGCATGCCTATGAGTTTGCTTGGCAAAGTCATTACCCAGTGTGGAAGAAATGATAGTTTAATTCAGCAAAAATTCCAACGTAAATAACTTAGGGTTAGTACTTGGCAAGGTCATTAGTGGGTTTGTTCCTTGCTTTTCAGTGTGAGGAGGCAGTTCTGCCTTCTCCTGTCAGTGCAGGTAATGCTCAAAACGTGGTGGATGAGAGGTAACTATCTCATTGTGGTTGTCTAACTCAATACATATTGACCTGTGGGTCCTGTGACCTAAAAAAAGAAGACAAACTATATTAAACTTTGAAATAATGTTAAATAAGGATGGGCTTGACCCAATTAGATAATAGAGAACACATCCCAGTAGCACTCTTGTGGTAGGAATGTTAAAAGACATTGGCATCTGGAAACCGTGACTTATGGACAGGGATATTCTGCTGGCTAGTTTGATCTCAGGCCAAGCTGGTTCATTGGCATTTAAGTCATCACAGTCATATCAATCCTGCCCAGCTCAGACAGAGTTCAGTTCAGTGGTAAAAGCTAAAGGCATCTCAAGACCCTGTGACTGATACTATTGACTGGTATTTAAGAGAATTATCTCCAGCTCTGCTGCAGAGCTCACACACAGCATTTTACAAATCTGGGCATTCCTTTTCTGTGCTTCTGACTGAGGGCTAAAGGCCTGGACCACCCCAGGGTTCTGCAGCCCTGATGTCCAGATGGGAGATCTACCACAGCTTGTTGTGGCCCCTTCTGGCACAGAGATTTGGGTTTCTGTGAGGCAGAAGAGGACAGTGAGAATCTGCTTCTTCTCCTGGTCCTTCATTATGATGTAATGAAGGCGTGAATGTGGACCTGGAAGATGTGCCCTAGTTCTGCTGGGTGGGTAATATCAAATTAAGGGTCACAAGCCATCTCCACTGAGCTGGCTGAAAATTTCACTCACTCAGCGAAATTATTGAACTGTAAAGAGGAGAAGAAGAACCGTGCAGGTGAGGGCAGCAGGAAGAGGAGTGACTCTTCCTCTCCATGGCAGCCTTTGTTTGAGGCAACTGAGAAACCATGTTTACCTTTGTTATCCACATGTCTTAACAACTCATTCTGTTAGATAAACTGGTTTCCTGTACTCCAGCACATGGTTTTTTCCAGATTATCATATTCACTGTTCTACTTTATAAGCAGAACATAATGGAAATGCTCATAGTCCATGCTCTTATTGCAAGTTACACTGGTGGCACCAAGGACACAATGTGGCCCTTTCCTGTGCCATTGCCTATTGAGGCAGTCAGCAAGTGCCTGGCCCTGCTCATTCATTTGATTTTTACAGGTGAAATTGTGTTTCTTGACATCTTTGTTTGGATGCTAAATGTTTTATTTTAATGTGGCACATTCAGGTGAAAATTGACAACTAATAATGCATTAAAATAATCATTTTAACTTCAGTAAAAATAGATGTGATATTAGACGCAGTATTTGCTGGCAAGACACACCTGACCTGGTAGAAGATCTTATCTTTTGAAGTTAGATATGTTGAGCTTGTCTGATGGAAACAGAGCACTGATAATTACATAAGAGTTTATTGTAGATATTTTATTACAGCATTAAAATAAAAGCCCTGCTGCACTCTGTCACTCTACCACAAGCTAATGCAGACTCCTCTAAGAAGTCACATGCAGACCTGGTTTTCCCCTCTGTGAAACAGTAAGATGTTACTCTGATGGCATTTATACCCACCCTTCAAGCCTAAGAAAATCTGCACTTTGTAGGGCTGTATAGAGAATTCCAGGTGGGAGCTAATTTCTAGAGATGTTCCTGATGCTCTACAGTCTCTTGGACTCTTTTCCTTCTGTAATGCTGTTTGCTCCTGGTTTGTGCTCACGAGCCCTGGCCCAGGAGGAGCAGCGTTGGGGGTGACGAGGATTTCGGATTTCGTACCCTTTGAGCCCTGACTCCGGCCCCAGCAGGCCACGCTTAGGAGCTTTGTTGTTAATCCAGGTGAAGAGGGTGAAGAATAAGCAAGGGTCTGCCGGCTCACAGTTCCAACAGTCTTTATTGATGGAGGGGGTGATGCAGACAGGACAATCTTATCTGGGAACGTGGGTTTATAAAGGGTCTGGATCTCAGGGGAGGGTTCAACAAATAAACCAATCAGGGTACAGCAGAGGAGGGGTTAAGGCAGGACGTGGGTAAACAGGCACTGGGACATAACCAATAAAACCAACAAAGGGATGAATATAATCTTCAATAACCAATCAACAATCAAACAACTAAGAAGGTTCTGGGATTCAGGGGAAGGGCTAGGAGGGATTGATATGTGGGCTTAGGGAGTAGTTTATGGATGGACACTAGAGGGAGAAAAGGGTGAACCCCACACTGCAGGCGGGGTTAGGGGATTGACAGTTTGGGGAAAACCATACAATAAGGATAGGGGGAACATGCGAGAAACCATTATAACTAGAAACCACACCACAACACTTCTGCTCTAGGAAAATGATGCAAACCTCCTTGAACTATCCTGGGCTCAAAGAGCAGTGTTACCCACTCTGTCCTCCACCCCCTGTACCTCAGCAGAAAATCTACTGAGGTTTATTCATGCAAACAGATCCCTCTGGGGATAATCTGGTGGAGAGGGACCAGTGTCCAATAGCTGGGGTTATGACTGGTTTCTGGAGCACATATACTTGTTGAATCAGTCCCATTTTCCTATTATCCATCTCATAAAGATTTATAGAACATTTCTGACATCCTGAGCCATACCCATGGTCCATTTTTCCACTCAGCCTCTTTAATTCTCTCGTTTACCTCTATTTTGCTCCACTGTTCCCACACTGATATGTACAAGTCACAATTAGTACTCATTACTTGGACATAAGAATGTCCAAGGACAGAAAGTCAGATCTCTGAAAGATTCGTCAGGAGTTATGAACAGTATTTTTCTTTTTTTTTTTCTTTTTTTAAATTTTCCTTATTCTGTTTTCTTCATTTTCTTTTTCAGTTTTCTCTCCAAAACAGCCAGAATGGTACGAAAAATTTTATATTGATGTACAGTTTGATACATATTCAGTGAAAGTTTAGTGGTATTCTTTGAAAAGTTTTAACCTCAAGAGGATCTGTAAAAAGTTGTGTTGAAGGGAACAATTATCAAAGACCAACCCATGAGCTTGCAGTGTAGCAGAATAAAAAAGGGCTTGTAGAAGCAGAACATCTCCACTTTTGTACTGAGGCATTTAGCTTGCAACATTATGGCTTCTGACAACAACAGAAGACAGGAATTAAAAAGAAAGAGAAGCATTCACCCTCTTCCAGGATGGCCTCACCAATTTTACAAGGTAGGACATGAAACAAGAAAAAAATCACCACAGTAGCAAGGCAACTCTCCCTGAAACATTCAAGGGCATGTAGATGTTAATAACACCTGACACCAACCTTCTGATTTAGCTGGCAGTGCCCAAGTGTCATTTTTCAGTAAAAAGAAGCAAGAGTTTGAGAGAAATGGGGCTTGGGTTTTTTTCAAGCAACATTAAATGAAATCTCTTCACTGGAGATGCCTCTCAAAAAAGGTTTCTCAATGCAACTTCCCCTTTAGTCCTCTACAGAATATTTCCTATCTTGTGATAGAGCAAAGGATATTTTCTATTACTCTTCCCAAAAACACCTAATTGCAAAGGAAAGAATCCCCTAGGCTTAAAGAATTCAAGGAGCATTTTGTAATCTGAGTTTCCAAATTCCACAATACCCCAAAGTCCAAGAACTCCCAAAATTTTATTTTCTAGGACAGTCTCAAAAAAGTAGAACAGACTTGGACATGGAAGAAGCATGCAAAATCTTTCCCACTGCAGATCCAATCATGGTGACAGCCTCTAGATTATCTGAGCATCCTCAAATGATGTGTTAGAAACTGTTGGCAAATCCATATGCAAATAAATATCTGGCCTGAATTTTAACAGTGTGTCTGAGACAAGAAGAGGACAGATGGGGAAAACAAGAGCTACTCCCAAAGTTTTCTCTTCCAGAAAAGCTTAGATTGGCACTGTTTCTTTCCAGTCATTGTTTAAGTGACCCAGAAGTTGTCAAGAACTGTTCCCTGTGTGAACATTTCCCAAAGTTATCTCTACAATGTTAAGTGGCTCCTGGTTTTCAGACAGGTTTGTCCTCTCCCTTTGAGCAGTTCCACTTCCTTACTCATGCCTATAACTTGAATTAACTTTAGAAAGTCATGTCCTTCTCAGGGCCAGGATGGAAGGAGACATTCTGGTGTGGAGGGGAGCCAGACAACCCATGTGGATCATTTGCCATTCACAAAGCATCCAAAATGCTACTGTGTTGTCTGCTTTTATCTGGGTCATGCAGGTCAGAGATTTTTAAGATATTTGTAGGAAGGTAAGAGAGGCAGTTATCAGAATTTTCTACATCACCTGACACACATTGAAATGAAAGAAAAATAGCCATCAAAGTACTTTACAAAACCCATTCATTACCAACGTGCAAAAATGTGTTTTAATATCTAGACTGCATATTGTCTTAGAGACAAAATATATGTAATTATTTTAAATGAGAAAGGCATAGTTTAGTGGAAAATTATTTTCACCTGCTTCTAAAAAGAAATATAACATTTTGTTTCTAAACACCTCTATGGGTCAGGACACAAATGAACTAGTGGACAACACTTCCCTTTCCCCACCCAAATCTGTGGGTTCAGGTCCAATTTTACAAAAGACAAAACATGGGGGGAAAAAAGGAGGAAAACCACATATTCGATATGACACATTCTGATTTTTTCTTTAGCTGTCCTGACCCTGCAGACCTTCTTCCCAAAACCCTATGCTGACCAAGGACATGGAGTGGGACACCCAAGCCCACACAAGTGATGTTCCACATCAGAAGTGTTCAGTGGGGTGTGGCTGCTGCCTCCCTGCTTTAGATACCTCCTCTGGCAGAGGACTTGGGAAGTGCCTTTTCTTCTTTGCTATAGATTTTGTCCTGTGTACCACAGGAACTGTGGTATGGCCAGCTGCAGCCCAGAGAAAACCCACCCACTTCCTACTCTCACACAAACAAACCTAAAAGGAAAATCCCTTCTAGGACCTCAATGCAGATATAACACAATTATAGGGGCTGAAAAGCCTAATGCCACTAAGAATACCCAGTGTATCGTCCCTATTGCATGTCTAACAATTCTTAATTGTTTCTCCCTTCCAACAGCAAAATTTTGGCTTAAAAAGGGGAAAAATTAAACTTTCCTGTTCCCTGAGATAGCCAGGAGGAGTCACAAAACAAGGGGTTATTATGGCATAAACATTATATCCATGGACAGCAAAAAACAATGGGGTTTTTCTTTGTTTTTCTAAGTGAGCTCTTTGATCAAAACCACCTCTGTTCATTTAAAATACAATGATTAAAAAATCCTCTATAAGCAAAATACACCACCTCCTTTGGAGAATCTTTTGTGCTATTTAAATTTTTATGGAAAAAAGTATTTGTTTTTCACCAGCATGATGGGATTTTCCCTTCTCATGCTTGCCCTCACCACCACCACCACCACCAACGTGACTGGCAAAGGCCAGAGTAGCTACTAATTGCTAGAAAGTAATGAAACCTGGTCTGAGCTATCTCCCCTCTTTCCCTGATGGATGTGCACAAGGGCATATCATTGTTCTGCATCATGACAACCTCTGAGATCCCTTCCTTGTATGAATTCTGAGGTTCTCACCTTTACTTCTCCTCTTGACTTGCATAAAGTTCTTATTCAGAAAAAAAGAGAAAAGGATATTATTTTATGTAAAAACCTTGCACAATAAAATATACCTTTGTACCATCAGGAAAAATTCCTAGGTAAACATATTTACTAGACCTTGTAGTCAATGGGCTGGAAGAACATCCTTTGCATGGTGCACAAACTTAAATGATGATTTAAACAATGAGGTGTTAAAGGACTTGCATAAATGTGCTAAAGTCAGGTCCTCATCTTGTGAAATTCTTTTTCATGGAGTTCCACGAATCTTCAGCTTTTCTCTTTTGCAAAGCAAACCCCATATATATTTTACATTTATGTTAAAAAAAATAAAGCAAAGAAACTAGCAAAAAAAAAACACCCAAAGATTCAACCAAGCTTGCAGTGCTGCTCCAAATAAATAATATTCAGATGTAACTTTATGCAAATCAGTTCATTTGAGATCAGCTTTCAGGTGTCCCAGTGATGATAATGGGATAATTTGCAAGGGGATGAAATCATATAAGCCTATCTAGGGCAGGGAAGGATGTAAAAGAAGCAAAATGTGTGTTGGATTCCTGTTCAGGACTTCACCTCTTTGGCTTTGCCAGATCTCCCTCTGACATAACAAAAAGCTCTGGGTATGCCAAGAGCAAAACAGGTAGTCAAATGCATTATGTATTATTTGTTGGCAGTCTTTAGAGATGACTTAGTTTCTCTTGCCAGATATTTTCTGATTATTTTTCTGCTGCTTTAAGGGGAGACTGTGTTCTGCTTGTCTACACCTTGTTCCCAGGCTGCAAACACTTTTGCTTTTTAGGCTGATGTTTATCACTCTGTGTTACCTTTAAAAAAAGAATCTGTTTCCAGTAGTTGTAGTCATTAATTCTTTCATCTCCTTCCCTATTTGTTTCATCTGCATTGCACTGCTGCATGGTTTATATTAATTATTGTGCTATTATTTGCCTCAAATATGTTTCACACTGTTGCATGAATTATTTTTGACAGCTGAACAAAGGCAAGATGTTAATGCAAGGAAGCAATCTGCAGAAAGTGCTATTAAACAAGAGCAGGAATATCTGTTCAATGTACCCTATCCAGAGAGGAACAGTAAAAACTGGGAATCATCAGCCTGTGGGTGTCCTCACACTGACAAAGCCAACAGCATTGGGAAGTCATGGACCAATACTGGGTCTTCAGCCCAACTGGAAATTAGGGAAATCAGGCACCACGATGGGAGTTGCTCCTCTCTTCCCTCCCCACCCATGTGCAGTGCAGAGGAGAATCAAAAGTACAACTTGTAGGTTGAGATAAGAACAGTGAAATAACGGAAAAAAAACAGGAACATACAAAATAATGGTAAGTAATAATAATAATGATGATGATAATAAAAAGGGAAAGAAAACAACCTACCAAAAAACCAGTGATGCACAGTACAGTTGCTCGCCACTCACTGACTGATGCCAGATCCCCCTTCCCAAACCCAGATCAGTCCCTGCTTCCAGGTAACCCCCAGTTGACATGCTGGACATGACATTTAATGGGATGGAACACTGTTCAAATCACCTGTCCCAGCTATGCTCCCCCCCAGGTTTGGACACTGGTTATATGCCATACATGCCTCATCCTTGATATCAGACCTACCCACAGCTTGTGGCTCATTCTCAAGTCACTGATGTATCACTCAATAGGCTGCAGTTCTGGAACTGTAACCTTAAAACCCCACTTGCTCATGGGGCATGTAATTACATTCAAAAACCTCCATCATGCCAGAAAAGTTATCCTTTCTACCTCAGTGAACACAAAACTGCACTCTCTTTTAAGGTTGCTTAACTTTCAGCTGTTAAAACTGAAGCAGTCACTTACCAAAAGCACTTACATATATCACAGAAGTAATAAAAAGCTAATGTCTCTTCATTTATTTATCTTCTGAAAGATGGCCTGAGTGCTACCTCTCTCAGCACTGGGAGGTATGAGTAACTCCCAAGCACGGATATAGATAAATAGGTCTATTATTGCTTATTACTGACAATTGTAAATGACTGCAGTAGGGGCATTAGAGCTCACTGTGCAAATGGGAAAGGGCCAGGACTTGAGTCCTTTTAGCTGAGGAAAAGTCACCCTATTCAAAAGGGCTGGAGGCAGCAGAACAAGAACATTCTGATCCTACTCACAAATGGAGAAAGCATGACCCTGTCAAGCACACACTTTTTGTAGCTCTGCAATTGCCCATTCACCCTCCCCTCACACAGAAACCACTTCTGCCCACAAGTTATGAATTCCAGCTCTCCATGTTAGCTCCTATTCAAAGTTCATTCAGATTTTTATGGGTGATCCTGTTTTCCCATTCATAATCCTGACAAATAATGACAGTGTTTGGACATTCATGTGAAGATTTCATAGCAAAGACTACAAAATAACCAAGATGTTCCCTGCAGGCCGGTGAGGTGTCCTCTTTGCTTTGGGAAAGACCAAAACAAGAGTTGGACATGGATTCACTGTTGTCTGAGAAAGGGGAATGCTGTAGGACAACCAGAGACACTGAGATCTCCTTGGCAAAGTGTTAACAACAGATTTCAGTAGTTGGGCTTTTAATATTTCTATTTTTTTATCTATTTATTTATTTTAATTGTCACAGCACAAGTTTTAAACCTTCTCCCATCTGTAGTTACGAGAAATCTAGAAAACAAAGCCTGTGGGTNCTAATTGACAAAATTCATCTCTCTCACCATTTTTCCAGTAGGTGACCATTTTGTCCTTGAGAATGTATATTAAAGAAAGACTTCTATTAATTACTTCATGTTCTGCAAGAAGTCACAGGGACTTCTGAAGTTCCCTGGCTACTGTGTGCCACTCTAGAGAGCTTCTAAGCAACTAACAACAACCATTTTCCTGATTTATTCTCTGTGGAAGCTGGCTGAAATTTTGAAGTTGTGAATGATGTAAATCAGGGCAGGGTTTGTCAAAGTCCTTTCCATGCAATTTTTAGAGATCTTAAAAGAACAGGTTGCCTGCTCTTGCACAAAGCTCTAGAGCATCCCTGGGGTGGTGGCAGTGCAGGGGAGTTTCTTGGGGAGCTGTTCCTTAGCTCCAACAGCAATGACTCTTCACATCCCTACTGTTAAAGAGATATTTGGAAGAACTAAAATGCTAATAATAATGGCCACCAAGAGGTTTAGCTGTGCTCACATTTCCCACGAATTTCCCACCCCAGTGCAATTGCTCATCCCAAGTCACCGTCCTTGTGGTTCACAGTGGGATTGGAATGTCTGGGTTTAGTCACAATTGTCTGGTGAGTTTTCTCAATTCTTTAGCAGTGAGTCAGGAGATTCTGGACAAGACAAATTCCTTTTTGACTCAGTGCTTGTAGAGAAACATTTCCTCCCTCACCATTCTAAGGACTCTTGGCCATTTTCCATCCTTTCAGGCTTTACTCTGAAAACTCATCCATCACATTCCCATCCTGATGAATTCCCCTTTAGCTCTCGAATCTCAGTGCTGTGTCTATCCCATCTCAAATGCTATTTGAAGGTCTAAAAACAGTCACCTCCACACCTCCTCTGCAGAGATGCAACAACACCAGGTTTATTTCACAGGAAGGAGAGTTGTGGGGTTTTTTCTCCACAAGAAAGAACCAGCTTTTTGAGAACAAGAACCAGTCTGGATCTTCTAACCATAATCTCAGCTCTGACTAGGAAATTGATTTTACCATTCTGTCACCAGAACACATCATAACATCTGTGATCATATTAGGCAGTTTCATGAAAAGAAGGAAATCAAAATGAAACCAGAAGTCTCTTTATACACAGGAATCTACTGTTTGATTTTAAGACTACAGAAGTATTTCAGCAGTGCCAAAATATCTTGCAGAGATAAGGAAATAATATATCAATTTAGGTGATGTCTTTGCAAAGTTGTAAAAATACATATTGGCATGGGATGGAGCAGTCTAGACAAAATGAGTCTGGACAATAGAGTCAGAAGAAAGCATTTTTTTTCCTATCAAAATCAAATGAGAAAAAAAGTCACTTGGATTTTTTTCCTATCTTATTTTTTGAAAACTGACATGTTTTTACACACATTTTTATTTAAATAACTGTAATTTTTTTTGTGGAAACATGTTGGATCCAAACTTTTTTCATAAACCCTACTAATGATTCTCTCTTGTGAATCAAATACAGTAAAGTCATCTTTGCCTAACTAGCTTTGTCCCACTTGGGGAAAATAAGGACTGAAGCAAGAATTGAACCTATCATCTAGTGGAAAAGAATCAGAGAAACATGAGGAACCCAAAAGCAATATGTTCCTTTGGATTATTCTTCTGGGAAAAAGATTCCTGGGTGCTGGAAAAGCCACAGCTTCTATTGGTCCATAGATCAAGAATTTCAAAAACTGGATAATTACCTAAAGTGGTCAGCTATTGAATTTTTCTGTTTCCCATTGGTATGAGAAGTAAGCACGTACTTTTTGCCAGGCAGAACAGTAATCAATAGGTAATGGAGAAGTAATTTGTCTGATGACATCAGCTGGATGCCAGTCCCTCAGCACCTCTATTAATAAATGTCGTGTATCCATGCCAGAAGACTTGAGATCACATTGAGCTTTGAAGTCAGGTATTGACTATGAAATATTTCTAAATAATGTCTCAATCTATATTGCCAGTTTTCACATGAGATTCTAGATTAGATGTGCCTCTCATTTCCATTAGCTGGAGTTCAGAGCTACTCTACTGGCTAACTCCAGTATGAAATTAATGTTGCTGAAGGCAGGAATCTGGCTCGCTGTATAAGTATCCGATGCAAGTTTAATACTTTGCAAATCTCTGGCAGGACTCTCAGGGTGAATGAACATCTCCCTGCTGAAACCAAATACCTCACCCTGGAGATCTACACATTTAGGTCAATGTTCTCCAGAATGGATTGATCCAGGGATACCTTTCACTTCCCTGAAGTAGATAATTCATTCTTTTAATGAAATTTAGGGTTTCAGTTTTCAGCTTGGATTCTCTTGAATCTATGCACGTTTTCAGAGATCAAAGATTTCTCAGGGCACTGCAAAGGGGAGCAGTATCTTTGCAGCCTTACTATGACTGACAGCCTTAAAGGCAGAGGAGACCTCTCCCTGCCTGGAGAACTGAAGAATCCTGTGATCCTTTCCTGCCATCTTCCTCCTCATCCCATCACTCCTCACCCAAGGTCTTGGAGGCAACTTTGCCAAGGTGGCTCCTGCTTGCAAGATCAGTCCCAGTAGCTGCAATAGCTGTGAACCATCTGCTTTCTCTCTTTTCCTGTGGAACAGACTGAACTTCACCTCATGTCACTTGTGTCTTCACTCCAGCCCTGTGTGCCTGTTTTTTTCCTGTTCCCCGCCCCTGTTTTGTTCCACACTCACTGTTCTAACCCTTTCCCTCACTGAGATTTCTTCTAAAGCTCCTTGTGTCTCTTTGGGATGTTCCTACACACTGTGATCACGTACATGATTATGCTGCTGATTAGTGATACTCTCTGAATTCAGGGATGCAAACTGGGTCTTTCACTAGCACTCAGGAATCTGCAGTTGCAAATAAATGGATTCATATACCATTGACTTTGCCATCTTTGGGACAAGTCTGTGATGCTGACAAAATCTCTTGTCCAGTGACATCTATGCAACAGCGTAATCTGAGAGAGCTCTTTCAAAATGCATTGGCATAGATTTAAAAGAAACCTCTTACAGGGAATTAAAAGTCTTCTCATGGGTCCAGGGGGGTCAAGTTTAGGGCTGAAAATTCAGAATGCAGAGATATGGTTACATCAAAGTGTGTGTGACAGCACCCATTAACAGTCTGTTACACTCCAAAATCTGATGCAATTCAAAGTGAAGTGAGCAGATGTAACACAACATGTTCCCAGCACAATCCCCAGGTCTCACAGGAGCTCTGCCTCTATTCATTTTGATTTGCAGAGTAATTAACTAATACAAATTAAGGAAAACAAGAGATAACTGTTAAATCAGCCTGTGAAAAGAACATTATAACACAACAGCCTAAGTGTCAAGCTTCTACAAGAATTTACTTGGGTAGTACTGAGTCCAACAAGAGCTGTACACACACAGTAAATATTATTCTTTGTAGCAGATGTGAAAATATAATATTCTTTCCTGAGAGACTGCCCACTTTTCCAAAATACCTTTGCATGACTATTTATAGGAGAAATACTGTGTTTTAGCATCAGAAATTGTGCCCCATATATAAAGTAACCTCAGTGTTAGATGGCTGAAGGGACTAAAGTGTCCCTTCCTTTTTGCTGCAGTCAGTAAAAGTGACAGGCATTGAGTATTTTTGAAAATCAGGCTGTTTTTATTCCAAAGGCATCTCTGGCATCCTCAGCCCTCTGGCTAAAATCCCATCAGCAAAGTCCCAGGAGAAATGGAAAAAAGACTGGAAGTGTTGGCACTTCCTAAGTCCCTGGCCCAGCCTGCAAGTGACACTGCTGTCATTCCCTTCTGCTTGTCTCCCTAAAGAGGGAGAGGGCTACTTTATTTTTTCCTTTTAGCCAGCAAATTGAATGAAGAAAGGGGTTTCAGTGGGAATGAAGCGTGCAGGTTTATGCAAGTGAAACTTCCAGTGGATTCATATCCAATTTCCAGAACAGGATTGTTGTTAGTTTGGGGTTTTTTGTTGGGTTGTGGTTTTTTTGTTTCTGCTGGGGAAAAAAAAAAAAAAGGAAGGATTTTGGAAATATTGAAGTTTTGTTTTCAAGTTTCACAAATAAATACTTTCTTACATGATGGAACATTTCATTTTAACAGCTTCTAAAATGAAGCTCTTGAGTTTGTCACTTTGAAGCCTCATTTTCCATTCAGAAGCAGAAGCAAAACAGAAGGCTTTTACAGCCCACCCAAATGAAAGCAAACGTTTCAAAACAAGTGTTTTGATTACACTGCAAATAGAGGCCCACAGAAACAGACTCCATCACAACTGAGGAAAGGGCTGGAGAAAGAGGTCTGCCACGCCTGACAGCCTTCACTGTGTGTCTGAGGGGATGTCCAGGACAATGAGGAGCCATGAGGGTGGACCCAAAGATGGTCCCTCTTCTCTTTCTACTTTCCCATCTCCACTCTCTGCTCTGTTAAAGCTCTCCCTGTGCCTATGATCTTGCCACGTGCTGCTCAGCACAGCCAGGTGCTCTGCAGCATTGGGAGCTGCTGTCCTCTCCTGGACACAAGCACCGACAGCCTGGTGGGAAACTCTGGGTCTTCTGCTCAAATATTTCACTTTTTCAACCCTAAATCCACAATGTAAACATTGTTACTGTTGTGTCTGGGATTTAACTGGGGGTCATAGTTTACTGTTTTGGGTTCTGGCCACACATCAAGGTGTGGAGGGGGTCACAGGTTACTAAATATTTTCTGGAGTATTCACTCTGCTAGGTGGGTCTTAATCCTTGCTTTGTACAGATTAAATAAAAAGGAAGCTGACAAGAGAGTTTAGTTGGTTGGAAAGAAAATTACTTCCTTCAGCTGAAATTGCTGGCAGAATGTGTTCTTGGACAGAGAAGGTTTTCAGTGTGAAAGCACAGGAGGTGCCCAAGCCTAATGAGAATGAGTTCATACTTAAGGTGTTGTGTACAGCTTTGACACCTTCCTTATATTTGTAGAGGACTCCAAGGATGCAAAAAGCATTTCTCAAAATTCCTCCTAGCTCCTTTATTTGCCTTAAAATTATGACAGATAATTTCAGTGCCTGGTGAAAGCTTAAAAAGTATGAACGTGCATATTTGTAGAGAATTATGCCAAGACTATCTTGGCAAATCTTGCAATCTGTAACCTGGTTCTTCCAGTGATAGAAAGTGTCAAGTGCTGGTTGTGTAATTTATTGTGTGCCATTGCTGCAGGAACTGGCATGAGTCACCATGTGCTAACCCAGAGGAAATTACTTCTTGCTATTAAAAAAAATAAAAAAACAAAAAAACCCCAAAACAAAACAAAATTAAAAACAAGAACAGCAACAACAAAACCAACAATAACAACAACGATGAAAAACACCTCAGAGGTTTTAACCATAGATCTGCAAACTAGTGGCCACAATTTTTTTTCATTCCATCTTCTGCTCCAAAGACCAAGAAATTGCATTTCCATGCCCGATGTGCTAATAGATAAAGCTTAAGGCAGGAAAGACACTGTGGTTTTGACGGGTGCTGATCCCACTTGGCCACAGATTATCCTGGCACACCAGCACTTTTCCAAACAGCAGTCTTTGTGCTCATCAGAGCTAAAATAGAGACATGGAATTGATTTTCCAAGGAAATGGCAAAATGGATTGAGCAATTTGTGAAGTATTTGGAGGCAATGAGCGTGACTGTTGGTTTTAGTGTCTCAAAATGATTCAGGTTATAACGTGCTGGCAGTGAAATATGAGAGCTGTAGAAACAAAGCATCCATGAGGAGGAGAACACACCTGCTTATGGCAAATCTCCATAGAGCCTTTTGCCTTCAATATCACTTGAGCTGATGTTTGCCACATCGATTTATTACCCCACCCAGAAAGGATTTTTGGCAAGTTCCTCCTATGTTGTCATCATAATATTCCTGAAAGGGGGGAAATGTCACTAAATTTGAAGTGTTTTAAAAAGACACTTTATGACAATCTTTCATGAATAACAGACATCTAAGTAATTCTTGTGTTTAATCTCAACTAATAAGAGATAAACCAGAAAAGCTTAGCAATTAGGTGGGAATTTTCCCTTAACTCACTTTGGAAACAAATTCTGCAGCAGCAGATCCTGTGAGAGTAGAAATGATAAATGAGGAGCTGAAGACATCCTTTTCTTTATCTTTGTAGTTTGGGATGTTTGAAATATGAGACACAGAGCAATATCCTTGGCATATTAGATGACAACATTTCCATTAGCTGAATGTGACTGAGGGGAGTGTGTGATGCTGCAGTGACCACAGAAGAGGGAATAAACAAAAGCCTCATAATCCTGCAGTTGATCAGGTCTCAAGGTATTTGATTCCAGCTCTTACACAAGCTCGTTACACATCACCTTGGACAAAGTGCCTGGGATGAAATTTTCCAACACTCAAGTCCTCAAAGTCCTTCACTCTGTGAATTCTTCTCAAAGATGCATCAACAAAAGTTAGAGAATATAAGTTCCTAGATTTGCATAGTTTGTAGGATTGCCACATTTGTTCTCCTTGTTCCTACTACCACCTACAGCTCTATCTCCTGTATTTTTCATCTCTACTGGTGATGAGCTCCCTTCATCAGGGAAGGTGATGAACAGACCTGTAGAATAACAGCAGTAATAAGAAGTACCCAAAAGAGGAATACTTTCGGAGAAAGGAACATTTGAAGAAACAATCACACTAATGTAAGAATTCTGTCATAAATTGATGAAATGGCAAAACAGCAAAGCAACAACGATGACTTGGAGGGAGTCTGGTAAATGTGAACTTGATCTCTGTGACTGGGAGGAAAGGCTGTGAAGAAAAACAGACTGCTAATTCTTATTGCTTTTGGAATCCAGGGAGAAATAAAAGTGGTGTATATTTTGTCAACTGCAATCAAGACACTTGGGGATTTTCTTGGGAGGTCATGATGGCACAGTATAAGAATAAAGGATATGAAGCATAAAATCCATTCTGGCTGCATTCAGATTATCAACTACAACTTCTCCAACCATTTCAGGATGTGAAAAAAAAGAATAAAAAATGCCAAACTCTCAAAATTTTTAAAAAAAAAAAAAAAACAACAACAACAACAACAAAAAACCCCACCAAAACCCATGAAAGTCTTGCAGCTGTGTGGCTGAGCTCTGGATGTTCAGCAGCACAACAGACACAGATTGATTGCATAGGTCACCAGAAAATCTTGATCAAGGAAACAGGTCACACACAGTGCTGCCCTGAATGGTAACACTTATGCAGAAGAAGTGTTTGATCTTGATATTGAAGAAGACAGTGACAAAACTTCAAAGGAAGCAGGACTTCAGAGAAAGCAGCACTGGAGCCAACATTATGAAAGACATCAAATTAATTTTTAATAAACTGGTTTTGGATCAATCCTCCAGTTGTCACCAGGGATACACCCTCTGCAACAGTGATTCAGAGGTTACACAACAGTTATGATTCCTAGAGAAAGCACAAATCTGGTGTGCTTTATAATGACCAATATAGAGCCCTTTATGCCACAGAGGAGCAACTGCACAGTCTGCTGAGAACCACATAAATATCAATTATTCTGTTCATAAACACAGTCATAGCAGCTACTGCCTATCTGGAGGATCACACAATATCCTAATTCTGGGGGAAATGTCCTTTCATATCTTTTAGAATGAAAGAAATAACGAGGCACTGTAACATAATTATGGTTAAGTGGGAGGTACTCGTATTTACATCCATTGCAAAGCTGTCACTGACTCGTTGGGTGCAAAAGAAAAGGTAAAGAAGAGCTCAAGTTTAAAACACTTCTGATCAATGAAGCTTTATTGGGACTGTGGGATAGAAGCTGTCTGTGGACTCCAGAAGCACCTGAGAAGGACACATTCCCCAGACCCCCTTTGCACTGGTGCTGCAGTGATTTGGTGTGTGTGATCACTAGTAAGTGGAGCTGACCACAAATTTTCAATTTACTTTATTCCTTCCATGACACTGTGAGGAAAGGAGAATGGGGGAGGCTGGCAGAGGAATCAACAGAGGAGGGGAGTTCTTCCTAGGGCATATAAGAATAATTTATATTTTCTGGTGGATACTTTCAGAATTGTGTACTTCCTCATTAATCAATATTTTTCAATACTGATGTTTCCAAAGAGCATGTTTATTTTCACAGAAATCATGACAAAAAAATCCTTTCCAGAATTTTAGAATCAGCTTTTTGCAGGACCTCTGAAATGTTAAAACACAAGCTTGTTTCATTCTGATGTGCAAGAAAATATTGAGGAATTGAAATGTCCATTAGTATAGAAATTCTCTTCTCCACGTAGTTCTAGTTTAGATTTTTTCTATTTCCCATCTTCCTCTGCTCTTGCAAGTACAAATGGAAATGTGAACTCAGCTATGGAAAGCTTTTGGTTCTTGTCATTGCTTTCCAGGAAAAAAACTCAGCAGAAGAAAACACAGGAAAACTTGACATCTTAAGTTTACTTGACATTTCCTCTTTACACACCTGTTTTAAAGCCTTTGCACCCCTACCTGGCAACCATTCCTGCAGCATCTCAAAGGAAGGAGAATTTCATGTGAACACACTGAAATGTTATTTTCAAAGTCAAACTCTGTTTCTTTTTAAGAGGGTACAAGACACAAAAACACACACATCCCAGGATACTGTGACTCACCATGGCAAACTTGTATCAATATCTCCACAAGGAAAAAATATCTAAATATCTGTCTCTGAGAGATTTGGGATTTTAAGCTTAAGAAATCCCTGCCACAAAGGTAAACTCTTGCAAGGACTCAGTTTTGTCTGGTGCTGAGCACTGCCACTCTCATCTGCCAAAGGACATGAGCATTCTCATTACTTCAAACATGTCAATAATTACATTCCCCAGCTGAGGCTCAGGCTGAAGGGATTCTGAGAGCAGGACCAAGTGCAAGACTTCTGTTTGGTTTCATGTCTGGGGGGAAGTTATTGTCCTGTATTGAGGATGTACCATGGAGTGGACACCAGAAGATCTGATCTAGGTTTGCAAAAGAATCCCAGTGTTACCTGAACTGATTAATTTATGTCTTTCCTGCAATGTCCATGAGTAATCAGCAGGAAGTCTTGGTGTCTGCACCTCATACCTCCCCACCAGCTTCCTTACATGGGGGACTCTTGCCCCACACAGGACTCCTGGGAGCTTCAATCTGCCCTTCCCTTCCAGCTACCTCCTCCATCCTGAGGGAGCTTCAAGGGTTCCAGAATCTCACTCACCAGGACTTAAAGCAGCCACCTGTGATTAGAGGCTGGTGTTGGGGAGCAAATCCCCCTGTACCCTGCCAAGCTCTGGGGCTCCCCTCTGAAGCACTGCCTGTGTGTTGGTGTCAGAGGCAGGATTCTAAACAAGGCAGGTTTCAGGTCTGTTTTCAGCTGAAAAGGTTCCTATATTCCCTGAGCTACATGATTTGCCTTTTTTCCTAAGATTGGGGGACTTTGGGACATAGAAAATATCTTGTGAGGTTTATAAAATGCTGTGTATACTTTAACTAGAAATTTATCTCACTGAGCAATAATGATAAAGAACAGTGTGTGAGATCTAAGCATTTAGAGAGAAGGGGTTTTATTTGAGAATCTGTGCTCTCCTTGTGAATCCAAAAGCTCATATAATGATGTGAAATAGAAAATGTTTCTTGACAGTGAGCCAAAACCTACAGCTTTAAAAGTCCTTTTGCAGATAAAATTTTCACTTCCTACGTTTGGGTGACCTTTGATTGGGATGGTTATAATAATTATTTTTACAGAAACAAAATTTGTGGTAAGCTCTTTCAAAGGAGCCAAGGCAGGACAAATTCTTTAAGTAGAAAGAACCTTTGATCCATGGATCAGAGATAATATCCACCTTACATGGTGGAGGATCATTTTTCAACCCATATTATATTTGAAATATGCTTATTTGTGTTACGTTTGCATGGCAAGGTTTTGGTAGCAGAGGAGCTACAGGAGCGGCTTTAGTTTTTATTTCTCATTATCCTACTCTGATTTGATTGGTAATAACTTAATGCCAATAACTTCTTACTAATAATTACCTCCTTCTTCCCACCTCTTCCTTCTTCCTGGGCTCTACTTCACTCCCAAACTTCTCTGCATCCTCCCCACAGCAACACAGGGGTACAGGGAAGGGAGGTTGTTCACCCCAGGCTCTCTCAGCCACTCCTTTCTCCCCATGAGGGAATGCTCAGGCTCTTCTTCTCCAGGCAGAGTTCCTCCTATGGCAGATGGGAAGACAATTTCAATTGAGCATTTTAAATCACTATTAATTTCTAGTGCTTTAGAGTAGGAAAACTACTTTAGGAGATGACTGATAATGTATGGAAGGGGCCTTTAAACCAACACCCAACAAGAGTTACAGAGATGTGCTTACCATCATTTTGAGAGAACTCAAGGACTTGAGAGGTGTTTCAGAGCATCCCTCAAAAAAACCACGACCTTTGTTCAAACATTTATTCTGGCTCTGAATTAAAATATAGGTCCCAAACTATCCAAGCACAGCTGTGCTACTGCTGGAATTGTACTAGTTAGGTGGTTTTTGGGTCAGCATCCAGTGCTGTCCTCTCTTGTATGCTTGCTGCCCTACTTGACAGGTGCAGGGGAAGCACTGACAGCATCCCCACATGTCCCAAAACTCTGTGCATCCCCCTTAGGCCCGTTTTGGTTTCAGTGTTGTCCCAGCCCTGCTGCTGTGAGTTCTGTGCCTCAGACCCATCTCATTCCCCTCCTGCCAGACTGCTCCCAGGAGAGGAGAGGAGGAACAGCCCTTAGCACAGGACAGCCTCACTGTGCAAAAACCCTTTGAGTCTTGGGAAACCCATGCCAGGGACCATTATCAGTCAAACCCACGTCAAACACCATTGTCAGCCATGGCACTACAGTTATTAACATTATTACCACGGGGAACAGCTGCAGCCAGAACAAAGTGATGAAGGGCAGTGTGCCCAGCTACATTGCAGGAGCTGTAAAAGCTCTCCAGCATTTCTCCTGCAAGCCCTGAGGGAGCAGCAGCTCCCCACTGGGACTCCTAAATTTCCATTTCAGCCACTGCACAATAGTGGATCATTAGGAACCAGGCATTTGTGGGAATGCAGCTTCCCACATACTCATGAACTCAAGGTAAGGGAGCTATGAACAAAGCTTGATGCTCCTGTCCCTTGTGGCTCCTGGACTCCAGAAATCTGTTCCTTGGGTTTTATTCAGACAGTTTGATGCCCTTTTATGGAGTCGCAACACTTTATTACAGAAATATTCCTAACGAAAGCTGATTCTAATAGCTCCCTCTCTGGTAGGAATTTTTTTTTTTCCACCAGGTTTATAGGTCTTTAAATAAACATTGCCTCATTCTTTTCCATCCCCTGTATCTCTCTACTGTTAATTACCCTGAACTTCTCTTGACCTCTTGTTCAAGCAGAGTGAAAACGAACAGGTTGCTTAACTAAGTGTGACCTGCTTGTCACAGCAGTGCTAACAGCTCTGCAGTCACAGTGCAACCCTTCCTGCCTTCCCATCCTTCCGGGCCTCATGGCTTTTTTTGCAAGGGTACATTGTGCTAGAGCAAGGGGAAGTGGGTTTAAACTGAAAGAGGCCAGGCCTAAACTAGGTATTAGAAAGAAATCCTTCCCTGCGAGGGTGGTGAGGCACTGGCATAAGTTGGCCAGAGAAGCTGTGGGTGCTCCATTCCTGGAAGTGTTCAAGGCTGGGTTGGATGGGGCTCTGAGCACTCTGATCTAGCAGGAGATGTTCCTGACCATTGCAGGGGGTTGGAATGAGATGATCTGTAAGGTTCCTTCCAAGCAAAACCATTCCAGGATTCTCTGGACTAAGCAGCACCACAAGTTCCATAGCGAATGCAGCTTCTGTGTCTTGCTCACTGCAGAGCGAAAGAGCTAAAGCTGTTTCAGCTTCAAATCTCAGGGACAAATTAAAGCATAAGAAGAGTTTCTTCTGGACTTAAGCCAGCCCAAGCCCGGGGTGCAAATGTGCCCACCAGATGATAACATTGTAAAGCTTTAAGGAACTTTGGATGAAACATCACAGAGCAGCATGAGTTGGGAAGAGATGGCCTTTGTGTCATATCATAGAGAGCTATCCCTCACTTAAACATGGATGTAAGTCAGTTCTTAAAATGTGAAATATTTTGTTTATCTTTTAGAAATCAGAAGCTTCCTAGTGAAGTCTAAGCAGAAATACTTTTCTTGTCTTTCTCTAACATGACAAACTTCATCTTCATTCACCTAAATCTGTTCTTGGAAAAGGCCAAAACATTCAGAGAGTTTCATTTAAAACACAGGATACTAATTTGGTGTCTGGCACCAAATTGGGATGTTAACAGTCAGTAGTACTTGCAGAAGCTTAATTTTCATGAGTTTAGTCTTGAGGAACATTTACAAAACCCTAAGGAAAGCCACTCCATTGCCATCAGGTGGCACATTAGCTCAGAGAGGCACATTCCTCCAGAAGGTGCTCCAGCACCTACAGACAAATAAAGCTTATTTTTTCTTGTCTTCCACTGGATCTCTAACCTCCCTTACTTTAGACAGCCACACTAAGAATGAATGTGGCAGTTTTTGCAGAAGTAGAGTAAAATAATGGCAATGAAGACCACCAAAAATTCATAATTAGACATGATTTACCACAAGGAGAGTTAGAGCAAGAAACCAAATTATTACAGCTGTGTTTTCTTTCCGGTTCTGTTTGTGATTCAGGGCATGAATTTTGTCCTGATGCCCTGTTGCTCTTTATTTCAGCTCACATATGATAAACATTGTACTCAATAGAAAGCTCACATAGCCCAGTCCTTTGGAATTAGCCAAGCCCTCAGGGTTAACCAGCTGGAAGATGTGGGAATGGGTATTGCAGCTTTTTAATGAGAATTCCCCAAATGTGTCCAGAAAAAAAAAAAAAATTTCCATGGGTGTCCATAATTTCTCACAAGTCAGTCCATTTGCATTTAGGTGTTTAAAGGCAGAGTTAACAGCCTTGTTCCAGCCAGCTGGCTTTGAAACTTTTAGCAGGAATTTAAAGGAAGTGCTGAGCACACCTACACAAGCACAGTTTATTACTAGCCCAGCCCTTGCCTTTTCCAAGACTATTCTTCACACATGACACAAGAGTCAGGGAAAAGCTACTTGCCCAGGAAATTAGAGGTTGTACAGTACCAGGGCACAGCCAAAGTGATGTGAATGAAAAGGCAAGGTCAAAGAATGGATAAACACATAAAGCAAATTACATTTATGTGGTGGGATATCTTTGCTGCCTCTGGGCACTCTGAATGACTGGGATCCAGTGGCAAAACCTCCTAAGTGTTTTGACATGTTGTGTCCAGAGGCTTCTCTCCCTTGTGACTGCACACCCAAAGGCTGTTTGCCATTTCTATTATGTAAGGCAATTCTTGATGGCCACCACTACCTCTTTTCCCTGAGTAAAATGTGCTCAGGCTCCCTCTATGCAGCTGTGCAATGTGCAGCTTCTGCTGATTTGAAGGGCACCCCTCCTCCTCCTCCTCCCCTGATGATCCAGGAATACAGCAGTGAAGTGCCTTAATGGTAGCATCAAATAGCCTCATGCCATACATTTTTAATTTCTGAAATGGTCCTTCTTAGATTTTCAGGGTTCAGAGAACTAGTGTGAAATGTTGCTAAAATGGATTAAAACACCTCACCTAAAAATAAATTACTGTCTGACTCCTGCTGCACCACCTCAGTCAACTGCTGACAGATTCTCTGGTGACTAATATAGCTTTATTACCACAGTATCCAAAGACCTGATAATCATTAACGATTTTTTTTGCCTTTTAGCACCCTAGAGATGTAGTGATGTAAAATATAAAGACTTGAGTCAGTGATGGTTAAAGAAAATGTGCATGGACAGTGCAAGCTCTTAACACAGGCTCTGAGATCATGTCCAGTACCAAGAGGATCATGAACTGCCACCACATGAGAGGTCATCACTCAGCCCTCTTTGTCAGGGATGTTTATCAAACTTCAATGTTCAAATCTGGGTCCTGAGGAATTCGGTTCAGTTGTCAGAGGAGTCAATCCCAAGAAGTTTTGTTGCACCTTTGATAGACAAACTTTGCTTGTTTGGCCTCCCAGACCCTGTCTGCAGAGCAGTTGGGCTTGATCTCACCACAGCCAAATAGGAAATGTAATTAAAGGCTCCTTTTCAGCACCTACCACTCCAGAGGGCCTCCTGATGTGACTTAGAAAGATGAGTTGCAAAGGCCCCCTTTCCTCCTTTCCTTTTCTGTTAATAGATGTCCAGCCACTATTTCCAATCCTCCCCTCCACCCAGAAACAGAACAAAGTGTATTACTTTTCTGAGTAAAAAATCCACTTTTGAAGTGAACAGAGCTTTACTTCCCAAAGGAAGAAATGGAACACACAATTCAGACTGTTCTAGGACTCTGAGTTTGACACAGATGGTTTGATAGGATAGGGATGGGACAAAGAGTAATAGATACAAATTTAAAGAGGGGAAATTTAAGATGGATATTAGGAAGACCTTTTATTACTGTGAGAGTAGTAGGCCACTGGAACAGGTTGCCCAGAGGGATAGTGGATGTCCCAACCCTGGCAGTGTTCAAAGCCAGGTTGGGTGAGGTTTTTAGCTGCCTGGTCTAGTGGAAGGTATCCCTGCCCATGGTGGGGTTGGGACTAAATGATCCTTAAGATCCATTTCAACCCATTAACACTCCGTGATTCTGTGGTCATCATTGGCTGTTGTTTCCACTGCCCCATAGCCTGAGGCTGTGGTGGTACCCTGGTCCTTTATCTCATGCTGATCTCTCCTTGCTGCAGAACACAACAAACCTGGAGTGCTGACTCAGAAGAGAGACAGAGGTTTACACTTGCAGCTTTCAAAAGAAAAAAACAAGCTTAGGATGCTACCTCAGGTCATGATAAGACTTTTATCTCTAGGAATGTCAAAATTATCAGGAAGACTTTTATTTCATATATTTTCAAAGCTTCTTTATGAGCTACATAAAGCTGAAGCTAATCTCATTTGCTTAAAGTGCCTTCATTAGCAATGCAGAGACAGATCAGAGCTGAATCACAGGCTCTTGTGGTTCCATTAGGATTTGTGGTAATCAATAACTACTGAGCTCTTAGGGCTGCCACATGGAGAGGAAGAAATATAGATAATCCTTTAAAAATCTTTATGCAAAAGCAAAATTATTATTTTAATAAGCCAAAAGTATTTAATATTAATCTAGTTGCAACAACTTCTGCCTGAGGATTGGGGATGACCTACATTAATCACTGAGTGTATAAAAGCAGGTGATGGCTGATAAAAGAAGCAAAGTAGGCAGCATCTGGCAATGGGATCTGCTTGGCAGTTTGTCTGCTGGTAGGCAGTGAGCTGTGGGATGTTCTGTCTTCATTTCCACTCAGCTCAATGCTCAGAAGCTCTTGGAGCTCAGAAGCTCTAAATGGGGCAATATTTTCAAGAGACATCTACAGCAAGCAGCCAAGGAAATGCTTCTGAGTGTCTGGAGCCTTTGAGCAGGTCAGAGGGGCCCAACCCCTTCCATGCTCTGAATTCATACCTCCAAAGGGAAAAGTTTCAACACATTCTTAGTCTCAACCCATTTCAACATATGTCTTGCATTTTCCTTGTTCCTTTTGCAGTATAACTAAGAAAAGAGAGAAAAAAACAGAGATTTGGATTTTCCATGTCATCTTTGGATCAAGACTTTGTGATCAAAGTCTTTAACTACATTCATTGCAAATTAATTTGAAAGAATTTCTTCCTCATATCTAACCTAAATTTCCCCTCTTTTAATTTGTATCCATTACTCCTTGTCCTATCCCTGTCCTATCAAAACTGAGCAGATAATATGCCCTTAATGTAGACACTTCAGCCTCGAGGTACTGAGAAAAAACAGAAACACATAAAAACATAGGCAAGCCAGTCATATCTAACATCCAGCTTGGGACATTTTAGTACTTGCAGGTTTTCACATGTAAACCTTCTATTACGCTGGGAAGTAAACCAAAGAGCTATCAGGCTGAGAATGGTTAAAGGCAGCAAAAGGCCCAGTGGTAGAAAAGGAGTTTGGAGGAAACAGAGTGCAGATGTAACAGGGAGGCAAGAAAGAGAACAAATTTCTCCAATTGTTGCCTGCTCCCCTTATCCTGCAGCAGAAATGAGTGTTTTGCACAGAGTGGTACTAAAAGCCTTCTCTTCTCTATTGGAAATCCCAGCGAGCACATTTAGTAAGCAGAGACCTGAGTAACTGCCTGCCATTCCCAGAACAAACCCGATTTACTGCAGCCATTTCCCCTGAGACACCTCCTTCTAACGGGGTTTGGACAGCAGGAGCTACCTCAGTACTGCTGCCTTCTCCTTTCCCCCACCAGTGGTCAATTCCCCAGCCAGGGAGGACAGGTGTGAGGTGGATGCACACCACATTTCTGGGTGAAAAGCATCTGCTCTGACATCCCCTTGATGCTGGCAAGAAATTGGCACCTAAGCACCTGGCAGGTCTGTCTAATTTAGTCACAATCTTCCCTGACATTTCCATTCTTGTATTACCAGATTTGTGAAATTATGTCCACTACAAACAGAGAGTGCCATTTTCTAACAGCTTTGGCAAACTGCCCCAAATTTTTCACTGGCCTGGTTTTCAAGAAACTATGCAGATGAGGAGCCTGTGAGGCTTTTACAGCTGGTCAATCACCGAATACTTTTGACATGGTAGCCATAAAACCAGCCATAGAACAGACCCATAAACACTTCAAGGCAAAGAATAACAATTCTCCTTCTGAAGGAGAATTTCTCTTCTGAAATTTCAGCAGGGACAAAATTACATGTCTTTTGATCACTAAGGAAAAAAAATCTATTTCATAAAATTGAGATGTGCATTACTGTATACTGCTGAGTACTATTGCTCTCAGAGGATACCCTAATTTTTAGAAAATAGTTTTAAAAACACCGATATGGAAATATGAATAATTTTCTTAGTTTAACAATTCAACACTTTAGAGTGACTTTATAGCAACTGGCCTGTGTTCAGGCTTTCAGTCCTCAATGAACAGAAGTTTAAAAGTGTGTTAGCCCCAGGTCCCTCACATTTGCTGTCATGTCCCCTTAGAGGAGCACCTGTACTTTGGAAATGGTTGTGAAGCAGCTGCCACAGAGGGATTTAGTGCTCCCCAGTAAAGCATTCACATGTCCAAACCTTTCCATTGCTACACACTTGGAAGGACAGGCACATCAGAGCTGTCACACTGTAAATAATGCACCAGTGGGCCACACTAAACTATTTTTCCCTGCAACAGCTTAAAGCATTTTTCGAAGATGTTCTAAGCATGCTATTTCATCATCACCATTTTCACAAAGACTAAATTTCTGTTGGGAGGTGTTTTTTAACTCCTGTTTGATATTAGGACTGAAAAGACTGCAAGACTATGGAACACTGACTGTTTGAACAACTAATTTCAGGTTTCCATAGTTACACAGTAACAACAAAAAATAAGTTGAGGCATTGAACTTCTATTTACTTCTATGGATACTGAGCCAAGGTTTCTTCATAAAAATGTTAACCTGGTTCAGTTTCCCCACTTCCCTGCTAAGGGAGGGTTTATTTACATGCATGAGCTACAGGAGAGACATGTCAGTTAAAGAAATATATTCAGATTGCAACTTTAGTTTGTACTGCCAGGCACCACGATGGTTCACACAGCAGCACTGTCAGAGATATGCCTTATTAGCCCTCTGTGCATAAAATGAGGGCACAAATAGAAGAAATTACATAGCTCTGATTTGCCTTCCATCCCTTCCTGTTTGGCCTTCCCAAGTTAGGACACAAGAAATAATAACTCAGCTCATTTCAGCTCAAAGTTAATGCTTTTTCTTTGATGGCTAGAGGGAGTTTAAGTAAGCCATATAAGAAGAATAAGCTATATAAGAAGTGTAGGCATGAGAAGTATATCTGATTAGGAGATACACATTTTCTTAGAATTTAGAGTACTGCTTGTTCAGAGGCATTATTGTGAACAGTAAGTAACATTTCAATTCTTACAACTGTCATAAACCAATATGCCTGAGCCTCAGTCAGCATAGAGCCACCTACTCTTTCATTGCATGCTTTCTAAATAATCTCTCAACCTTTCTATCAGCCCATAATGAGGAGATTTTCCATCACTCAGAGAAGAGGTTCAGGGTGTTGTGTCCATAGCTGATACCTTCACCTGGAGAGTGCCTGAATTTACATCTCCCCTCTTTCAGTTTGAAGCCATTTCACCTTGTCCCATCCCTACATGCATTTGTCAAAAGTCCCTCTCCAGTTGTCTTGTAGGCCCTTTAGGCACTGGAAGGTACAATAAGGTCTCCCCAGAAGGTTCTCTTCTCCAAGATGAACAAACCCAGCTCTCCCAGCCTGTCTCCATAGCAGAGGTGCTCCATCCCTCTGGGCACCTTCATGGCCTCCTCTGGGCTCACTCCAACAGCTCCACATCCCCCTTATGTATCTGGCTGGCACATTTCTCATGAGACTCAAGAATCTACTGGTTTGCTTTGGTTTAAGGAGGAGATGCTGGAGAAAGACATCTTCTGCAAAGGTGCAGATCAAGATCTTCTGCAGGGTGGCACAGATACACCTCTGTATGCAGTAGCTAGGAAAGATAAACAGAGTGACAGAGTTATATACTGGCAAGTCAACAGAAGTAATTTACAAGCAGGTAAATAGTGAAATCATTCACATTTTTTTTTTTGTATCCACGTAAAACTGTGTCTGGCTTCAGGACTTTTCAGGGACTCTGCACTGAGACAGATGGAGCAGCTTACACAGAGCATGTTAAAAAATGATGATTATCCTAAATTCATTTTGTGAGCCTCTGTGGCTGGAAATGCTGATGAACAACAGGAGAACAAAACCAAAACTCTAAAGGAGAGTCTGAAGTACTGAGATGTGCTTGAGCCCACTAGAAACATTAATGAAATATGATTTATTATATTCTGAAGGCTGTGCATAGCAGCAAAAGAAATGAAAGTGCAGTGAAGGATATGAAAAAACTCAAATAAATAGAAAATACAGGTGAAAGATCCCAACTGTCCCACAATTCCTACCCTACAGAAGCTCTCTTAGCCCTGAGGTGACAAGTAACAGAAGAGCTAGGAAGGCTTATTGCACTTAGAGAGTGAGCTGTTGACTGTTTCTCACAGTATGAAAAATAGGCCACAAGAATAATCAGCCTGCCAAACACCTTACCACACTTCAATTTTGTAACTCATTGCTGTGATATATCATACCAGCCAGGAGAATAAGTGGATTAGAAAACAAATTAGTCATAAGCTGTATTAATGGGTGGCAGATCTACTGGCAGCTATTAAGCACAAAGGTTAAAATATGTTTAAGATTAAAAGATTAAATCATTTGTGATTCTAGAGCCTCTTAATTTTTCCTAAAATTTGCTGGACTGGGGAGACTTCAGTGTCCTCCAAGACAATGGCATTTCCTAAAGTCACAGCTCACAGCATCCTCTTGGTGATGGATTGCTGTCACACATCTGTTCCCATTCCTTCAGGTATTCCTTCTGCCCTTGATGCCCATGACCAAGGGATCTTTTTTTTTCTCTGACATTTTTGGTTCCCACTGGGTCTGAAGAGATTTGCTCCCTCCTCATTTTTCTGGTACTCTTGGAACTGCATGAAGAGTGTCCACCTGCTCAAGGATGCTTCTAAAGAAGCAGGTTGTGAGCCCAGTTTTGTTTCTCTGGCCACTTCATTCCTCACTTGATGTATTTATTTTTGGTCCACCCCATTTCAGATGTCATTTCTTGCATCCCAAAGGTTACACATTAAAACAAGGGGGATATACAGTTCCTGAGAGCCCCTTGTGCTTGCAGCTTCTTCCCCTGGCCCAGTGCTGCCTCCATACAGACACAGTACTGAGAGTTTCAGTGCATAAAACTCTTCTTAGCTTTGAAATATTTTCCTATTTTCAGGGAAAATAACAAGAAACTGGAAAACATAGGAAGCACTGTAGAAGATAACTGGCACTCTGCAGGTGAGCAAAATATTTAATTTTAAACTCGAGGCACACATTCTCATGCCACTGCCCCGTGCTTGGCTTTTGCTGTCGTCAACCTGTTGCCTTCACTGCTGAGAGCTCCAAGGTAAATGTAATGCTTCACTTTGAACCTCTCCACCATAATAAAGAATTAAATCGAGGCTCTGACTCACATTTCACAGTCCATTTAAGGGTGGCTGATGTTTAGGCTCTCTGCCTTTCTCCTCACAGAGATATCCAAACTGAGCTTAGAGCTACCTCTGAACTGCCACAGTCACAGACCCCAGATTAATGTAAATCACCACCAGCTACAGTTTCTATTAATGCCCTGGACTTCAGCAGTCCTGGCTTAATTGCCTGCAAGCCTGAAATCACAGTTCTGTAGTTTGATATCACTGTGGAAAGTGCTGGCCCCGTCCCTCCTGCTGCCCTGGGCTGTGCAAACCATGGGAGCCACTCTGTGAGGAGCCTCATTTATCTGCTGCACTGAGATCCTCTGGCTCTCCTCTTGGGGCACAGCAGGCAGCTGGGGCAGAAAGCAGTGCAGGTTTAGGCTGTCTTAAACCAGCAATTAAACTACAGTCTTTATCTGGTACTTTTACAGGGCAACATGAAGGCACCACGTTCTGCCTGAAGAGGCTGTTTTCCTGGGATGTGTATTTTAGAACAAGCTCCAGCACTGGAGTGTCTGGGGCTTGTGCTTGTAGTTGTCAAAAACCCAGAGAAGCAGTTATTTTTGTGGGAATTTTTTTGGTGTTGTCTGCAAGGAAACAATAATATTCCAGATGAAAATCTGAACCAAATTGCTCCAAAAATCCTGTAGAGGCTTCATTCTGCTCAGCTTCAAAAGCTCAATTAAAAAAAAAAAAAAAAAAAAAAAAAAAGCACGGTTGCCAGCAAAACAAACAACACATATTAAGCCTTTTTATTACCATGTCTAATGTTTTACTGGCTGTGAAATCACATTTTCCAGGGTGAGCTGTCACAATACACTTCTGAAATATCCTGGTAGTGCTCAGTGTCCATTTGATAGAAGAATTCTGTCCCAGCCTCAGGCAGCAGAGAGAAGTCTTCTGCCTGAGGACAGCACAAGACCCACAGTTCCATTCAACCAGATTCAGAGAGCTGCACATTCTCCTATTCACAGCAATCCAGCTCCTAAAGACAGGCTTTGAGATTTTTGGTGGGTGTACATTTATTTTCCTGCTCCCTAAAATGCACGTGGAATCTTTAGCAATAACATTGATAATAGCAACAAGGACTACTATTATTTATTTCTTTCATCAGCAAACAACACAATTTGCAAAGAGAAAGGGAAGCATTAATATTTCTGTTTATTCTTGCATAAAATGAGGCATGAGGATGTCACGACACTTTTCCATGGACATCATATAGGCCACACTCAAGAAAGGAAACTAGGTCTCCCCACGGTTTCCCCACTGGGTACTTTTCTGTCACCCAAAAGGAGTTATTGCCTATTTTAAAGACAGTTGTGACTGGGTGAAAGAAAGGTTATAACTTGTCCAGGTACCCATGGGAAGACAAAGCAAGTACAGAAACCAGACACAAATTCTCAAGTATTGAAAATAACAGTGTATATTGGGAGTGGAAGGAAGAGAAGAAAGTCCCAGTTGCACCCACACATGGATGTCTTAGCCTGTTACCTTAGGTCTCTGTACCATTTCTTGGTTAAAAATTCACCCAAAGTGCAGTCCTGGAGTTCTTCCTATATCAGCTTTTCCACTGATCTCAAATTTTCAAGGCAAGTGTGTAAGGACCAGTTGTGTTTGAAACATTCATTAAGTTCTCCATGCTTTAGAAGGACCTTTCACTGATTACAAGTAGTGGCTGTCTATTAAATATGTATATATTGCTAGTATTTTGCCTTTCATGTGTCTGCACTGGATCACAGAGGAGAGACACAAAAGTAATCCTATGGTTCCTATTAGACATTGTTAATATGAAAGTCAGGAGAATATATTTACAGCAAGGCTGCACTGCATGAGGTGCTGTAAAGACCAGCAGTTAATCAGAGTTCTTGATGCAAGGAGCTCACTTTTAAACGAAAACTTAACATCAGTATTTTTCCCCTGAGTTCTTTTCCCTTTTTCCTGGAGCAAACAAGTGATATATTCCTACAGCTGCCCAAATCTAGAAGGATTAATTCTCCAACTTCTTTCTATGCTGAAGATGCTGTTTTG
Source organism: Chaetops frenatus (assembly GCA_013400775.1). NCBI lineage: Eukaryota > Metazoa > Chordata > Aves > Passeriformes > Picathartidae > Chaetops > Chaetops frenatus. The sequence goes on along the minus strand of VZTR01014615.1, from coordinate 1,307,218 downwards.
GGATCTATTGAATCTATTGAACTTAAAGCATTGTTTCTGAATAAATAACAAATTGATGAAAGATTTAGGAAATCTTACTGTAGTGTTTATATAATAAAAAGAAAGCAGCATGAGGACTGGGTCAACCCTACTCTCACAAAAATTACCACAAAAATTTGAAACAACTATTTTCACTATCCAGGTGTCTCAAGTTGTAGAGCTTTTGTCCAGATTTTATCTCTGTGACTATTTAAGGAGTGCAGCAGATTCATTGAACACAACAGCAACCCAAGGAAAATCATATTTGATTCCGTATTTTCTGGGTTAAAAACAGGGGCAGTGTCTCCAGTTTTGCCTGTCTCAAAAGAAAAAATCACCCACAAATTCTCAGGTCTTTGTATGAGAGCTAGGGGTCAGATGCTGTTTCTGAGCTCCCAGATTGCAGTATAACTGAAGCATGATGCCAGATGCAGGTGTTGGACTCCACCATGGGCACACCTGCTAAACCCTGACCCCTGAACCAGCCAATGTGGTGCAACAGGAGTTAGAGTTGTCCCTTGCTGTTGGGACAAGAAGTCATCAAGTCTACAAAATGTCTTTCAAAACTGGAGATTGAAATATTTTAGTAATAGCCAAAAAAGTGTAAACCAGGGGGGAAAAAAGACTTCTAGATGCTTTATAAGCAGGAGAATGGGATGTCTGGAGAGTGTGAGTGTTTAGCTCTGGACTTCAAGAGCAAGTTTGACATGAATAACATCAATAAAGGTGGTCCTGCCTTGGGCAGTGAATGTACTGGCTGACCTTTGGAGGTTTTTTCCAATACCACAACACTATGAATTTGAGAAACCAAATTACTTCTCTCAGTGAGTCCTCCTGGGAGTTTAGGACAGACCTTACCACTCAATTTCCTTGCAGAAAATTGTAACTCATCTGTCTTCCTTTCACTCTGTGGACACAGTAGAATTTCAGCACACAATTCACACAGTGCAGTAAACACCACTACTGCTGAGAAACCTTGGCACCACCCTAATGCCATTCTAATAACAATTCACCTCTTCTTTTTCTCCTCAGTAATACCACATTTTGCAATTATGCCACAACTCCTCTATTTTACTGATCATAAGAGAATGAGGACTTCAGCCACAAGAAATAGTTGGTTCTAAGGTGACTAAAAAAATAATCAGAACCAAGGAGCTCTTCCAGGGGAGTGACAGATATCTGTTTCTCACCACATGGTTCTTCTAAACACCCTTTGCTCTGGTCTTGGCAAATGTAATTTTACCCAGTTATAGTAACCACATGACCTTGACAATACATTTTCCCCACCATTTCTTTTCCTCTTTACTCTCTGCATTTTTCAATCACTTTTCTCCCATCAGATATAAGCCTACTCACTGTATTTCTGTCTTCTTCAGTGCCTATCCTCAGCTTGCCCACTGCCTGCTTTTCACCAGAGCAGTGTCCTTTCTCCCTCCAGCTGCTCCATTATCCTCCACTGCCCACACAGAACACTTGTCTGTATTTCCAGACAAGGCTTTTCACCCCATTCTAAAGGCAGAAGCCAGAAGCTGCTGAGAGCCTGTCTCCATCTCCATGTGTAAACAAAGATAACTTTTCTCCCAGAAACTGGAAGGAACAGGAGGCCATTTGGATGCCCTGAACTTCTGAGGCATTTGTCAAGAAGGAGTGCTTGAACATGGTTCAGATGGTGAAAGCAGCAGCACAAACCCAACCTGTGCAGCATCTTCTCTGCATTGTGACTTCCATGGAGGCAATGATGATCAAAATAACCTTTTAAATATAAGCTCAGAAGTGCTTGAATCAGAGTGCCTTGAAATAGAAAGTGCCACTTCAAATAAAGCAGTGAATCAGAAACCTCAGCAGATAGTAAAACTATCTCAAACACTACTACAATTTATAGAGAGCAATCAATTACTGGATGTGGGTTGGAAAGACATGAATCTTTTGGAAAAGAGTTGACTTTCTTTAGCATTTACCCACAGAAGTGTAGTGAGCCACAACAGAGGATCGAATTCTGCTCTCTTTTAAGCAGCCAATCCATTGCAACTCTCAGGACTGCAAGAGAATCAGATTTAGCTCCTTCATCCATTTTGGGATGCAACAAAACAGAAATGACTGGAAAGGGCCAGAACCAGTGCACTTTTGCTGCTCTAACTCCTTCTGAGGAGCTAATCCAGCAGGAGACAACCTCCATGTTCATGGACAAGGCAGTAGTGAGCCAAGTTCATCCACTCCCTTCTTCCCACCAACCTTCCCCAGCTACTGTTTTAGATTGTGACTAAATCACCAGATTAATTTTAGTTTTTTAGACACTTCCAAAAAGTCACAGGTTTTACAACACATGTGAAACATGCCACATCTGGAAGACTCAGGTTTCCAGCTCCTTCCAAAAGCATGACCCTGTTGCCTTAAGAAAGGTTTGCAGGAGGAAATTTGGGAGGAATTGCAAGACTGGAAACTCTGTCCCTCTGTGGTCCCCTGCCATTCACAGTTTTTTTAAACATGCCATTCCCACAGAGGATGACAGACAACCTGCAATTAAAAACAAACAAACCACCTGCAATTTTAAGAAAAATCCAACACAAAGAATGATTACACCATTTAACCCCAAGACAAATCCTAATCTTTATTTTTAGTTAAATTTCAAATCAATCTTGTATGTGTTATTTTTACCCCAGCTGTCTAATTTTGTTTAGCATTTTATTGATTGGGCAGTATTTGACAAAAGGTGCTTGTGGGCTGTGGGTTTCTCTTACATCTTTGTCATTGGTTCATCTTGCATTAAAAATTCTAGAGTATTCTCCTCATCTTTTAATCCCAGAAAGCCATAAAAAGCTGCATATTAACCATTTCTCTTCCTCAACAGGAAAGAAAAAAGCTCTCTCTCTGATGTAGATAAACCATTTGCAATATATTTTTAGATAAATTTTAGATAAAAGAAATTTTTATCAATATAAAATGAGGGAAACGTACATTTATCTACATAGGCAGGAGTAATTCTGTATTTTGTTTAAGCAGTTACAAACTGTGGCTCAGAAATTTATTTTCTGTTGTTTAAGTTCACATTTGAATTCACTTTAACTGGATCTTCATTCAATACTGCATTTTAATTGTCCATAAGCTTATAGTTATCCGTTCTACAAAATCCAGGTTGCCCTTAAGGAAGACTGATATACCCAAAATGCAGAAAGGTGAGTCTTTTTCTCAAAGAAAATGATTTTCCACACAGAGCAGTGCATTGTAAAGTCTGACTTCTACATGTGTATTTAGGTATTAAGTGTCCCAATTTCCCTTTGTTACCAGGCATGCATTGTAGATCCAGATGCAGAGTCTGACAAAATAGAATGCCCTACCTCAAAATGGTCATTCCTGAGCCTACCTCTGAGACCTGGAGTTTGGAAAACACAGATAAATAAGTAAAACCAGCAGCAGCTTGGGGCTGGGCCTTTTAGCATTGCCCAGGAAACAGTGCCAGGCTGAGCAGTGGCAGGGGGAACACAGAACCAGATGCATTTTCTACCCTAATCCTACAGAGGATTAGGATAGAAAATGGGCCCCTACTTGGGCCAGGCTGCTGCTGCCATGGGGAGGGGACAAAGAAAGGTCACAGTTGGAACTGGGAGGAGGTGGATCCAAGGGAGACTGGTGTGAACAGCACTTCTTCCTCTCAAAGGTCACTGTCACCCTGCAAAACCCCACCCCTTCAGGAGCTGCTCAGCCTGGCTGCCCAAACCCCTGGGGTGTGACTGTGTCCACCTTCCCACACTGATGTGTGCCACAGCATCCCTTGCCAGGGAAAGCCACAAACAACAGCCAGATAATGCAATGCTATGCTGAGGAAAGTGCCTTTAGCTCATCCAGGTGACTGTGCTGGAAGTTTGTCACGAGGCTTCAGAGGAGGGGGAGGAAAACAGAGCCACTGGGAGCTCTGCTGGCGTTAACCTGGGCTGCCTAGTGGGTCATGGCAGACTCTTGTTTTCAGCTGCAGATGAAAGTGAAGGATGAGCACTGCCTCAAGCTTCCAGGAGACAGCTTGTTCCAAATGGGCAAAATAAATGATCATTTGCTTTTTTTTATAAAGGGGGAAAGAAATTAAAATACACAGAGTTATGAAGTGAAGATGAAAATACTTATTGCGTCAAATAATTAAAGAGCCTAACATTCTGAAGAATAAAGCAGGAGTTCAAGCGGGAAAAATTTATACTCAGAATCCTAAACTAAGGCCATGATCCTTATTTCAGATATGTGACCACCTACCACCAGGCAAAGTGGAGAAAATACCTCACCCAGCTTTTACTCATTTGGCCAGTGGATGACACAAGCTTCAGAGTGAGGTGGGTTTAGTTTTAGCTAAAACAAAACAGTGAGACTACAAAACAAGGCTAAGGCATTGTCCTTTGAATGCCAGTTCAGTACTAATCTTATAGAGAATAAGTAAAAATTAGTTAACTTATGCCTTATTGGGCAAACTCAGCATTTAATTTAATGTACAGTGCTATAAGTACCAGTCTATGCTCTGGAGATCGGTGGAGGAGCTGACAGGCTTGTATGAGACATTTTCCATTTATTTAACTGTTGCTGTCTGAGCAAGTTGCACTCTGTCAGTAATGGACTTCCCTGGCTCACAGCATTCCTGTACAACAAGGAAACACTCCTGCCTCTGTTTTCCAGCTGGGACCTGAGGATTGAGGTCTAGTGCACTGATGGGCTGAGGCACTGCAGGGTTAGGGTGTTACCATAGGCCTGTCTGCAGGGCTGGAGCTCAGATTATTACCAGCTGGAATACTAACTCAAGAAAAGAGCCTAAATCTGTTCTCTCTGACGATGTGGATGTTCTGATCCGTACCTCACTGTGCCCAAATCCCTGCTCCCAGGGTTTCCAAACCCCTTGGAACAGGTGTTCCAAGCAGCCCTGTGACAGAGGTGTCACAGTGGCTTGGTCAGGACAGGTGAGAAGAGACTTCTTTTTCCTGCTGAACCCTCACAGTACAAAGAAATGTGCATCATTAATTTCCACATTAAAAGGCAATCACAGTGGTTGTGCATAAATAAATAGTCTTCCCCAAATTCTGGCTTTCCTTAGCCTCTCTTTGCCTGATGTTTGTAATGTTACTGATGTTACAGGGTTAAAATAAATATACATTCCTATCTTCATGCCACTTATGGCTTATGCAACCTCAATGGGCCATAGTTATTATCTAGTCTGACTCCAACCATCTGCTGTACCACAGGCCAGAGAATTCCAGACAATTCCTTCTGCATGCACGACCCAACATTTAGCTGGGAGTCTTCTTTCAGAAAGCCATCTCATTGACACTTCACATTTTTTGTGCCTCTCCTGGGAAGGAGCTGCATTTGAAGGCTGTTGCCCAGACTCTGCTCTGGGCAGTCTATTAGGCTCAAAAGGTATTTCTCCTGTGTGGCAGATTTGGCAGTAAGTGGTTTTAAATGCAGCATTTCAGCTCATTTACCAGCTTGAAAATGCAATGTTCATCTTACCACTCTGCAGAGGAAAACAATATGATTGGCTTGTTAAAAAAAAAGGGAGATACAAAACTAAAAAATATGAAGAAAGCTTTTTGAAAAGATACTTCTAATATGACTCAGACTGCAAACACTGGGATGCTCAGTCATAGCTCTGGCATCTTGTGCTTTCCTATTTAAAATATCATCTCTCTTTACAGCTTTACCTGTGTTGTTTGTCTCTAGCTAAAAATACATGCAGTCAGCCTCCTTCTTAAAATCATGATGTATGAACTACAAAACCAAGTACTTAAAAGCTGGTCTGTGTCTGAACATTTTGTCCACTCTGTCCTGCCCCTTCATGCACCACTGTAAATTGATTCACAACAGTAACTCAGACATGTAGGACCATAAGAACCATTTCAAATGGTGACAGCTGAGAACAGAGAGAGAAAACAGAGTCACTGAGTTGCCTGAGGGGTTTTAGGTGTTGTTTGCTTTTCATCTTTGGAAACAGGATGGTGGAAAACACATCCCCAGGTTCCTTCCTCTCTATTTACAGCAAATAAACTCCCCCATCCTCTGTTTCCACCCCCATATTCCCTCCAGAGGCTGATTCCAGGGAGGACTGATCATGATTTGCCTTGCACACAGCAAAAAAAGTGCTCTGATTGTTAGCCCAATTTCAGAAAAGCTAGTCAGGGATGGGGATTTAATCTTTAATTTCATGAAGTGTATTTATAATTAAAACCAGTGCAGCTGAAGTGCTGATTCCAGAGTATTACCACATAATGTGTTCAAAACCGGCCAGAAGTAGAAGGCACATCCAGAAAAACCAAGGCAATATCTAGGAACCACAGAGGATGTTAGAGGACATTTCCAGAAGAAACATGAGGATTTAGTAGCATAAATCCTATTGCAACTTAGGCACATGTTCCTAAACCTCTTAAGTCAGCATGTAAATCTCCTATTTATATCTTCATGGTCAAAGTCAAGTTTGTTTTCTGTGCCTTTTAAAATCTTTTCTGCTCAGAGCAGCACCACAAATAAATATTTAGTGTGCCAGTACATTGCTAAATTATTCATGCTTTAAATTCATAAATGGGAAAGACAATCTTCCTGGCTTTACACGCTCTCCTGGAGAAATGCGTTATTCATTGGTGATTTTAATTTCATATGCATCTTCTTTGTCAGTCAGTGCAAAACAGAGTTGGAACATAAGGGGGAAATTCACAAAACATTTTAGAGGTATTTAACTTCACCCTACTTCTTTTCATTACTCACAAAAAAATAAAAAGAAAAAGGTGTCAGTTAGACTTATACGAAAATACTTTGAATGGTTTTAATGCTCACAAAATTGAGAGTTAAATGATTAAACTGGATCAAAGCAGGACCATTTAATTTTGCTAGGGTGACATGTAAGAGCCCTGTGGAAGCTGCACACTTAGGCTGGATGCTGCCCACCCACTGAATTGTGCCTGTGTGGCACATAAGGTGGGAGCCAGGGAAATGAGAAATCAAGGGACAGCCACTTGTGAGGGATGCTGAATGAAATGCACGTGTCAGATACAGTGACCTGTGCATGGTGGGCTCCAGAGGTCTGATGGAAGCTGCAGTCTGCATGCCATGAGATTTAAACAGCATCAATGAGCATGAAAGTGATGGTGCATCCCATGCCAGAAGGGCATTGTGATATTATCTCTAAATTATTCCAGTACCGATTAAGTTCTGTTTACAGATAAAGAGTTCTTGTTTATTCACTTTTAGAAAATTACTCCTATAACCCAACCTGAACAAGAAAAATTAATTGGGACCATCATCTCAGAACCACTAGCAAAACATCTGATCTGTTAATGCTGTCAGCAGGATAAGAAACCCCAGCAGACACACAGTTATTTCTGGTGAAAGGTGTCTACCTACTAAAAGCAAGGAGAAGAAATAGGATTAGGAGGGGATTAAATTTCTAGATAAAATGTGAAATAAGCATTATGTTTCATGTTTTAACAAGAAGAAAGAGGCAGGATTGATTGTAAAACCCAGGCAATCAGAGTAATGGAACACAGGTAGAAGAGTACAGTCATATCCCAGGTAAAAACCAAGTCCAGGGATCTCAGGATACCCAGGGCACTGAAAGATCCCTAACCCAGAGTGCTGGGGAAAAAACTCCACACATAAAATCCAACCCTGACAGCAGGAACTATAAAAAACTTGCTGGATTGGGAATTATCCCACAAGAAAAGTAGCATGGCTGGGGGGAAGAGGAAATTCAGCAAGAAAGTAATCACTGTGATCCAGGGACTTTCCAGATGTAATATTTCCAGGAATGGCACTGCAGGAAAGGTATTTTCCCACAGGAATAAACAAATCCCTGTCTTTAATACTTCACTACATAACTTCAGAGCACTGGGTGCCAGAACAAAAAAGGTTATTTGAAAGAGGTGCTTAAGATTTGCTGTGCAATACTATGAGATAATAAGTCTGATCTCCTCTCACTCTCTAGTCAGTTATCTTATGTTTTACTTGTTCAGTTTATCAAGTGAAAGAGAGATGATCATTCTGTAAAATATGAGATGATGGATTGGGTATAAACCCTAGAGGGAGGACTATTAAAAGAAATGCTGGAGCAGGGGCTGAGCTGTCAGTAAATTTGGGCTGTGAATCATATGGCAGTTTCTGATAGAAGAGTGAGGATTTTGAATGCTTTGCTAGTAATGGAGGAAGGGCAATCTAGATGATCTCAAAACAGAGTTTGTCTGATTATGAACAGGATATAAAATGTTCACAAAGGTGAAAGGTGTCTGGACTTGATGACCCAGAACCAACGCAATTTTTTTGTAACTTATTTCAGAGCTCAGTGTGGAAACGAAACACACAGTGGCACTCTTTGTGTGAATTAGGAAGTTTCTAGAAATCTTCTTTGTCATTCTTGCAAAATAACTCTCCATACCTACTAGACAGGAACATGAGCTTCAAGGGCATCATCCTCAAAAGTTCCTGAAGTTCTGCCCACCAAGACGCCCCTCAAGTCCTGAGCTTGACCATGGTAGAACCAAAAATAAGAAATGGTGTAGATCTGTTACAACCTAACTTAATACATCCTGTGGAAATTCAAGACAGGGCAGCTGGACATCAGCCTGAGCAGATTTACTGCTGCCAGACCACAGCTGGCATCTCTCCACAGTGCTGCCCTGTGCTGTGTGTGGTGCCAGCATGGGTCACTGCTGGCCCTTGCCTTCCATCCTGTCCCACAGTTTGACATGCCATAATTGAGGATATTGAAGCACAAAACCAGCAGTGAAATCACTCTTGCAGTTTTGAAAAGTTCTTGGAATGAAGCACCTGCATTTCAGGCAGCAAAATCTTGCCCATGACTGTCATTCAATGTTTGCTTGTATTCAGTTTGTTCAGCACATGTCCATGAGGCCCAGCCATGGTGATCCCCCAGTTATGGTTTGTGGGGTCCCACAGGTCCTGGACACAGCTGGTCATCACATCCCTGCTGCCTCTGCAAACCTTTCACCAGGGACACAAATGAGTGAGGTGCACTTGGGGCTGAGACCTTCTTGTGGCCCAGAAGGTTTGGAAACTCTTCTTCAAATCCTGTCCAATAAGTGAGAAAATACCTTATTTTGATGTGCTTGGGCTGGCAGATTTAATTCAGGTTATTTTTACAATTGTAGTTTCAGAAATAAGCCTCTTGTTCCTAAGATCAGGACCCAGAAACCTTGTTCACAGTTAGAGGAAATGTTTTGCAATATCTCTAACAGGTGAGTCTGTGATCCCATTTCTGTTACTGCCCTTCACATGACCATTGCAGTAGTGACTTAAAAAAGCATTCACTGGTAACGTAAAAAAAAAGTTGCATAAATAGATCCCAACTAGACTGCAAGACCTCTCAAAACTCCTAACCCTGACAGAAGGCCTTAAATGATCCTGTCACTGAAAACTATAATCTTAGGGAGATGAGAGGTGGGATTATTTCACCTGGAAGGTAATTGCTGCCACAGATGTTGCCCTAAGACAATCCAGGTAGTTTCTTTACTGTATTAATCATCTTTCCCAACTGTTTAGAAAATGGTTGCAATTTAGGAACAAGGGGGATGAACTTGGTGTAGATTTGATGAAAAAGTAGAAATCTTATAGAAAGAGCAATTCATCCTATCTCATGGTTAGAAATATCCATTCTAGCCAGCAGTCAATGCTTTTCCTATCTGCTTTTCACAATGGATGGACATTTTACTTGCAGGTCTCAGGCAGCAAAGGAGATATGTAAAAACAAAATGAGATTAATAGATTGTAGCCTTAATTTTTAGCCACAAATCAAGAATTGAGCCAGACTACTACTATCAGATCAGATAGAAAAAGCAGGGGAAAAAAATTAGTACTTACGTCCTTTGCTTGAAATTCTGCATTAGTTATAGTGAAAACTAGAGTGAAAACAACAACCTTACATAAACTTTATGATACTTTATATCCTAAACCAAGGATTGGCATATGGGACAAAGAGGCAATAGGAAAACTAGCTTGTATTTTTCACTGGTGGAAGGAAAAAATGGCCATTGGGGTATGATAACTGATGAGATATGGAAATTAAAATAATGTCAAGTTTAAAAAGGAAAACCCTAAAGGTTCAAGCTCTTACTGTGCAGGGGCTTCTAAGGAGAACACATGTAACCATCCACAGAAACAGTGCTGAAAAGTGTTGCCCAACCTCCAAACTTTACCTGCTTTTTACCATCCCTCCTCCTTTCTACATCCACTTCCTTGGAGAATTTTCCCTCTCCATTAGGCCAGTGAAGCCAACACAAAAGCAGACTGGTAGGTGAGAATTTGCAACTTTCAAAGAGAACAAAAAAGTTCTACCTGACTCTAGAAGCACAAAACAGAGCAGATAAAAATAATGGTGAAGTTAAATATGGAAATAGCAGGAGATTCTACTGACTTAAAAGGGAATATTTTAAAATATTTTTGGCACAGAAAAAGTATGCCGAGTTTTAGAAAGATGACTTGAGGGAAATTGGGAAGAATGTGAAGTTTGATGGTTAACCCACTTTCTGAAAGCTGCAATCCAACTTCCAGCACTCAGTAAAGCCCTGTAAACATGGTCTGACCTGTGCATGGGCATGACCCCAGCAGATCTACCTGCCCCAAGCCCACCTGTGAGGCTCAAGCACTGCAAAGAGTACCCTGAGCCCAGCTCAGCCTTGGTGGTGGCTGGGACAGCAGTGGCTGCATGTGGCTTTGCCAACAGTAAAATTTATTCTCCATTGCTGTTTGAAGGCTACTCTGCTTGTGGAGATCAGCCAGGTTTTGGCTGCTAACACACCCCCAAGGCAACTTGCTGCAGTCAGAGCATGCCTGGGGAGCTCAGTTTCAAGCAGAGATATGGCTCTGCCTCAGGTTTTTAGCCTGGTCTAAGATACACAAGGGTGACTCAGGGCAGACACCCCACCCCCAGGCATGCTGATGAGAAGCTCATATTGGCCATGTTGACTCCAAGGTGGTAAATTTGAGTTTGTATTTCGAGAAACTCTATTAAAATCATGTTTTCCTGCTGTTCTGAGAACCTCCTGTGTTTAAAAAATCAAAACAATCCAAAGCTCTTTGGCTCCTCAGATGTGCAGCTGTACAGAAACTCACAAAATACAAACTAGAGTTTTGTGCTAACTTGCTTCTTTGTTGATCATTTATACCAATACCAACAGTCAGCCCAAAGTTAAAATGTCATAATCCATCAGTAAGGAGTACAGCCACATCCCCAATAAAGTATTTCCCTATTAAATTCCAAAAACACTATGAAAAGTTGAGTGTAGAGGAGGGGAAGGTGATTTTCCTGTCTGCAGGAAGTCAAAGTATGTGTGTTCCTGAAGATAACAAAAACTAAAAAGCCTGCAAAGTTATCAGGAACAACAAGCATATGTTCTTCAGATAAATACAAGTGTTAGAACATTTTAGGGGAGGAGCAGAATCGCCCAAGGCTCCCTGGCTTTGCAATCTGTCAGGGAGAAGCTTCACCAATAATTTATGAAGAGAGGAATATTTTTCAAGACAGCACCTCACACTTAGTGGGGAACAGATGCACTGCAGTGAGAGGACCCAGCTGCACTCAGGGCTGCTTGGGAAGGTGTTTGATCGAAGGTCGTGGCATTGTCCTGCCCAAAGGGAGGGCAGAGGTGGACAAGACTGTGGGGAGGGTTTCACTCTGCTCTGTAGGAGCTACTCTGGGCAGGACAGACCCTTCCTCTGCTCTCCCTTATCCCAAACCCATGGTTTGGAGAACCTGGTGCAGCCTTGGAGGAGGTTTCCACACCACACTCTTTTCTGAAAATGTGGAGAAACTGAGACTGGAGTTGCCATATTTTTGTGATTGGTAATCATGGGCTGGTAAAGTTTCAATCCCGCACTTCGGTGCCCATCATTGACAGTGAGCTCTTCACTGCTCCACACAGTGGCTCTGTGTCCGTGTTAGAGGCTGGAGGAGCCCCAAGGCTTTACAGCTGCAGGGCTGGGGGGTCACCTGCATCCCTGCGTGACAGCCCCAGGCTTTCTCTCTGCTCTCAGGACAGCAACCCCTACATGAAGTCAGCAAAGAGTCCCTTCTTTTCCCTCAGCAGCAGTTCATGGAGCCTGGCATTTTGCCTGGGCTCTGAGTTTAAAGAATGAGAAAAAAATCTTGCCATTTTGGTGGAGTGTTGATTTCCTGCTCTACCACAGATGTCTTGTGTGCCCTTGGGTAGCTGTCCTGTGCCATCTGGGACCTGCCCCAGCCACCAGATTCTGTATGGGAGTGCCTTCTGGCAGAAAGGGAAAGGGAAGATAAGATTTTATTTAGGGAAAAAAATTAGTCACCAAAACCAAAGGGGCAAACTCACAACTTCCCCTGGCCCTGCTCAGATCTGCCCTGATGGTGTCACAGAACAGCTGCATCATGTAGGGCAGAACTTGTGCTGAACACAGTGAAATGGTGCCACAAAGAAAAAAAAAAAAATCACTTTAAATGTCTGATGTCTTTCCTACAACCTACTATCGAGGTAATCCCTACCAGCCAGCAGGACTGCTGCTCCCCATGGGAAGCACTTCGACATGGGATGGTCAAAGGAGATGCTGATGCTGTGGATAGGAAGATATGAGAATTTGGAGAGGTTGGAGTGGTCAAAGACAAGAGTTTAAACTAGTAATGTGGGCTTCTAAATGCACCCATGAGAGACAGAAGGGGAAACTTCATAAAGCACTAAAATGGACTCAGTGCTGAGGGACAGGGAAGGGCAGATGATCAAATTTCAGGAAAGAAGCACAGAAATACACAGCAAGGACTGCAGACACTCAGGGGCAGCAGCAGCTAGTTTGGATCAGATCAGGTCTATCAGTTCAGGAAGTCTCTGAAATTGGATCAGGTCATACAAAGCCTGCCCCTTCTTCCAAGCATGAAATAGAAACTCCGTATTTTCATTGCCATGAAATTTACATTTAGCTTTGTCTGCTTAGGAGGATAGATGCTTGTTACTAAGCTTCAAATGTTGTACCCCTTTGGAGATAAACACTGAATAACTCTGTGGGAACTGAAGCTCACAGCTTCCCTCTTTTGTAGCAGAATCAAAGAAGTACCTGACCTGAGTAGGTGTTAAGACTCTCACTGTGCATGTCCTTTTCAACAGGAATTTAAAATGTTCAGTGTTTCCTGGGATCTGGTCTGAAACTCAGTTTTAAGTAGAGAAGCAAAAGACTGCAGAAATGCAGTTTGATGGTGACCCAGAGGAGTTCACATCCCAGGGAGGAAAAGAAATGCCACAGGCAGGAAGCAGCACTGTGTTTCCATCCTCATTTTCCTGAATGCAGAGAGCTGTGTCCCATAATAAATTAGCATGTTATTAATTTAGGATTATGAAAATTAAAATATCTCTAAATAAGTGTGTTTTGAGGCAGTCTAACTAATCTACATTTTTAAGCAAAGTGGTTACAAAAATATACTATTCCTGATGCACAAAAACATGCTTTAAAGGGGAAAAAAAAGGCAACATCTAATGAAGTTTTAGGGGTTTATTGTGTAATACCACATAGTACTCTTCTCAACTAAGAGTAAATGATTACTTTTCCTATCAGTGGGGGATTAAATCATACAAATGCCACAATTATGTGAAAACTATGTCACAACAATGAATATGAAGATTGAGGAAATTGAGCAATACAAAATATTTGTTTTTATTTTTATGGCAGACAACAGCCTTATGACTCAAAATCACAAATTATTTTTTAAGCACATTGGTAACTTATAAGAACAAACACTTGGTTGAGATGGAGATCTCTGTGGCCTTCTATTCTGACTCTAGTAGTGGGTTGGCTTATTTGAAAGATATTTTAGGCTAAGGATACAGGGTATTTTTTGTTATCATTGCGTTCAGTCCCTGCAGCTGGGCCAGAAAGGAGGCAAGAGAACAGCTCAAATCAAACACATTCATGCAGCACACTACAGAGAGCCACTCCAGCAAGTGGGCACACGTGGATATGATGGGAAGGGACACAGTGCAAAGCCCTGAAAACTGATCAGGAGATTCATGTCCTCTGTAGGCTCCTACTGCAAAGTTTTGTTGCTTGAACACAGAAAGTGAACAAACTGATATTGTCAGTAAGACAGTGAGGACAAGTTGAGTGACACCCTTTGAGGATCTGTGTCTCAGTTCTTATCTTCCAACCATTCAATCTTCAAATAAACTCCATCACTACAAAGGCAGTGTAACTGCTGGTAGACTGGGGCTTTTTGCCTGGACACCAAGGTGAAGAGGAAATCAGCCTCATCACATTGGCTAGCAAAGTAAACATGCTGGCAAGAATTTGTGGTGTAGAAGTCTGGATGTTAATGAACACAACTCATTATTCCAGAAGTTACATTATTTTCTCGGGTAATGACCATCACTGGCAAAGGAGTTCTGGCTTTTTTATTTTTATATTTTCTCATCATCATGGAAAGAAATTCAGATAGATTTCCAAATGTCTCTCTAACTCTTCTAAGACTTTCATAGAAATGACTGTAAAAAGAGGGAGAGCAAATTTTTACAGGGACAGAGAGTGATGTGGCAAGGGGGAAGGGTTTAAAACTAAAAGATGCAAGATTTCAAACAGAAATTAGGAGGAAGTTCTTTTAAAAAGTATGGGGTGTGTGGTGAGGCACTGGAATAGATTGTCTGGAGAAGATGTGGCTGCCCCATCCCTGGAAGTGTCTAAGGCCAGGTTGGATGGGGCTTTGAGCCACCTGGTCTAGTGGAAGGGGTCCCTGCCCATGGCAGAGAGGGGTCTTTAAGATCCCTTTCAACCCAAGCTTTTCTATGATTCTGTGACTCTTGTTTGTACAAACTGCTCAGGCCAGAACTCAAAACAAGGACAAAGTTTACAAGTGTTCAATGCCAGGACAGGAAACTGTTGCTCACTTCTAGCAGCTGCCACCTTCTGCTTCTCAAGGGTTGCTCCTCTCTCTAAGAGCTACCTCCAGATAAGATGTTTTCACATCCTACCAAATGAAGGCTGTGCCACTACTGGCAGCACAATTTAAGAGAATCACTGAAAATAAGGCGTGGCCTATTCAGTCTTGGTACCTTTAAGGTCACTGCCTTACAAAATTAAACCTTCTATCCTGTTTTTCCTATGGAATATTCCAAGAATCCCAGTGAAGGTCTAAGACAGGTGGGATAGGGTTCAGACAGACCTGGCAGATCTTCTCTGCATGTCACAGAAAGGACAGACCTATTTCCACAAGATGATAATATTTTTTAACTAGGAAAATCTTAGTATATGTCTTTAAATACACTCTGAAACACTGCATAAAACAAATATAAATTAAAATCATGAACCTGGCTTTGATCTTCTTTAGTAGCTCTGTATGTTGTGAGATATCTGAAGCCCAGCTGTTAGGGGGTGTTTGAGAAACATTTGAATGGGTCACTGATTCCAGCTTACAGAAGGAAAAGTCTCAGTGTCTACTTCTGTAAATGACAATTATAGATTTACTAAAGGCTGAAATAATTCAGATATAATTTGCTCATAAATATCCCAGTACTGTGTGGGCAGTTGTTAAATTACATTTTGAATTTTTTTATTTTTATTTTTTTACTGGGATGGATGCATCAGGGAGAGCTGAGGAAGAAAGTAACCTTTAATTTGCAGATCTACCTTTTTTTTTTTCTGGAACACTGAATTATCCCTGTAGATCTCTAAATGAAATTGCATTTCCCTTTCATATGACATTATTCAGATAACAGATAACTTTGCTGAACTGCAGACATAAATGCTGTACCTAAATTAATACACAGTCCAAGCCAAAGCCAAAGGATGGCTGCATGACCAGACCCAAGTGTGGTGTAAAGAGGTGGAGATCTATTGAATTCTAATCACCAGGGCTGCATTTCTGACCCAGAGAGTCATGAAGATTTAGTGAGTTATGGTAGCAAGTTGTTTGCAAGCCTCAGATATTGGATTAAAGACCAGAGGTCTTAGAATTGATAGAGTGTGAATTTTTTTTAGTAATCATAAAAGCAGTGCTTGTCCCACAGTTTATTTTCTTTTTGTGCTTTCTTATTGTACTTTGCACCTCCTCCTCCCCACAGCAGGCACATAAACCAGAGCCTCTCTTGCAGCTGCATCCCTGCCTTCATGTCTCAGTGATTCATTGTCTTCTCCCATTGACACTCAGCTCTCTGGGACATATCCTTGGAGGTTAGGATGCTCAGGGATGTACTCCCTGATGGATGACACCGCTTCAGGGCTGGGCAGAAAGATATGCAGATTACTTCAAAAGATATCACATCCAAAACTCAGCCAGGCAGTGTTCAAACACTACCATGAGAGCCAAAAGAGATCCTCAACTGAGGACAGTGAATAACACCTCATGTGGAGATTAGTTCCCTACATGGACCCGTGGCATCACCCATTCCTCTTTAATGTAGAGGAGTGCAGGGCAAGAAGGGATTTCCCAGGTCACTGTGTTTTGACTCTGCCTGTTGGAGGCAGGCAAAGTATGTGCCATCTTCAGAATAGTCTGGTTTGGTATCCTGACCCCATCCAGAAACTGCTCCAGACCCTTGCTCCTCTGATGGTTAGAAATGTCTAACTAAAAAATATCCTCAGCTAGTCTGGTATGTCTGTTCCTGCACCTATATCAATGTCCTCTCCTCTCCTCTCCTCTCCTCTCCTCTCCTCTCCACTCCTCTCCTCTCCATGCTGCGCATTTGCTCATCCTCACTGGTTTGTTGATGGTTGCTTATCTTTCTTTAACCAGACTGTAGAAGTTTTACCCTTCAATTTCTCCTTTCATAGAGGATATTTTCTTGCTCCTACCCACTACCTTCCTGCTCCTGTCTGTTATTCATATCACTCTAATGTAGATGGCCAGGATTTTACATTTACATTTCATATAGAAAAATGTAATAATTCCCGATGCCTGCCCAGTGCCCTACACAGTGGTGTCATTACTTCCCCACCTCTGCTGGATGTGCTTGTGCCAGTGCAGCCTACCAAGGTATTTATCTTTTCATACCTATGGTGTCTCACAGTTATCGTGTGATGGAAGATAATTGTCTTTCACCATTTATCCTTTATTTGTCTATTAAGTGATCTTGAAAGGATTATTGAAAAAGATTGTCAATAACTTCCCCAAGACTGACATAAAACTTTCTTCCTGTCATTTCACAATAAATTTTTGCACTGGTCCTCATGTTTTCTGCTTCTTCTTGTAGTTTCCCACATGGCACTGTCTCAAATGGTTTTTTGACTTTTTATACAAGGTAAATCCCATGGATATAATCTCTCTATCAGAGAAAAGTATCAAACAGCATGACATGCTGCCCCTTTGATAAACCTCTGTTGTTTTTTAGTCTGCTTTCTGCTCACCTCCATGTCTCTGAGTTTTCCTGGCTTTCACAATGATTCAAAGATTTTTGGTACAATTGCAACCAGGTTATTAATGTTTAATGGTCTCTATCTCTTTCACTTGGTTTTTTTTTATTATTTTTCTCCCAATGACAGCACTATTCGCCAACAGTCATAGCACACATTTATAGAATTGCTGCTGTGAATGAAATTTCACCCTTCTGACTTTTGTTATTGTAGGACAATGATACTCCAGAATGTCCAAGCACATTCACCTCCTTATGATCACTATTAGCTCATATTTAGCACTGTATTTTCCCTCCATGCATTCTCACTGGCCAGCATACCTTTGCTTCCAGGTTCAACTTCATTAATTTTTTTGAAAACAGATGCTGAGCAAACAATTAGGTTTTAATCTATATTTAGTTTTATCCTTAAAGATTGTTAAAACCTTCTTTTCTCATCCACACTAAGCTTGAGATCCAAGGGAAAGTCTAGTGGTCATCACAACACAGACAAAGAGAAGGGACAATGTCCAAAAACCCATAGCAAAGCAAAGCTACATTTAAATGTAATTCTCTCTTGCTGAGAACTGTCCTGTTTTATGGATGAAGGATGATCTACTCACGTAGGATTTCATTACCTTTCCTTTGATATATCAGCACATTCAGTGTTACAGCCCTCCCACCTGTCTGCTTTACTTTATTGTCTGCCATTACCTTGCAGTGCTAAGCACAGCCTAAACTGAGCTCCTCACAGCACACACCTGCAATTCCAGAGGTCCATAAAGGGCTGTGCCTAAAAGGCTGTCTGAGTAAACTATCAGAATGCAATAAAGATGACTGGAGTGCAATTACAGCTGCTAACTCAGCTTTGAAAATGACATCTTAAGTCAAGAACATCCAAGAAATAGAAAAACCAAGAAATAGGAAAACCATGCAACTGGGAAAGCTTTGACTCCTCAGCAAACCCTGCCCTGGCTCTGTGACCTTGGGCCAATCTTTCACCTCACCAAGCATCCCTTTCCTCTCATACCTTGTCTCTTTACTCTGCTGGATCTCTAGGGACAGAATTGGATTTTTCTTTCATTTCTTTTTGTTGCCTGATGTTTCTCACAACACAAAAAATATACCAACCCCCTCAGGTTCTGTTTCTGTTTTAATCCTCCACCCCCACATGAAAGCTGAGCTGTCCTCTTCCTGCCCTGAGTGTTGTCACAAGCAGATGCACATCTAGGAGTGTGTGACACAGGTGAGAGCAGGGCAAAGGAGCAAAGTGGCTGGATCCTTCACAAGCCCAAACTGGAACTTTATTTGAACTAAACCTCAGCAGAGCAGGAACATCTTTTTCATTCTTGAAAGGACTGTGCCTTGAGGTACAGCACTCACTTTTTTTCAGCATCATGCCCAAGGATTTACAGTACACTAGGTTTTCCTCACTCTCACAAGGAAGAGGTATTCATATCTTCTTTCTAAATTGATTAAGCCCCACCAATCTGTTACCAAACTCCCTTGGCTGATGCTGCCCTTTCCCATTTTATCTGTCTTTGCCAATGAACATCACGACATGCTACACATGCCCCAAGTCCCAGCAAAGTGCATCTATGCTGATGTTTCTCACCCTCTGGCAGCTATTGGTACTCTAATCTAAGATTAGAAAGTCCTTCCCAAAATCATTACTAGAAATAAAACTCAAATGCATGTTTGTTTTTTTTTCCCTATGTGTGGAATTGACCAAAAAACTCAGCACAAGAGCAGTAAGTAATCACTACACATTTGCCTTATTTTTATTTAGTAATATATAAAAGGCATTGTAACATTAGCTCAGGTGATACCTTAGGGGTATTTTTTCCAGATGCTTTCATAGTTCTCTGATTGAAAGGCAAGTCAAGATATTTTGATCTGTTCCACATGCCCATGCCTGTCTTTAGCTCCCTAACAACTCATCTTCACATCAAAGATATGTATTCACTCCCCTACCTTCTACCTGCAGAGAAAGTCACCTCTCCACACTCTGCTTTCCTTAGGAGAAAATCATGAACAAGTGGGAGGAGAGAGATGACTAAGGAAAGTAGGACCAGCCTTTCCTGATGGGTTGGCTCAACTCCAGCTCAGCCAAAGTCCTCTGAGTGCTGAGAATCTCTACCATTACTACATTTTGCCAAATGAGCCCTATCTGCAGTGAGCAGATCTATCCAATGCATGTTGGTGGCAACATGACATTTTTACCACTGCTAAAGCACATTTTCAGGTACAGCAGGGTGTGGAGATTGCATTTTCAAAGGCAAAAAGCTTCCCTCCTTCATATCCATTGCTTTTCAATAGATTACTGAGACCTCACCGCTGTTAAACTTCTGGGTCTGAGTTCTGACATAGATGTGTGAGATTTGCTTCTTCAAAAGTCGTTAGCAAGGTTTGAACCCCTGACCTGTGGAGCTGAACACAGACCTACACCTCTCAAACTCAAAGCCAAACTTCACCAGCTGCATTAGACTCTTATCTTCTTAGACAACAGGGATGCACAACGTACACTTTGAAGGCACCTGCAAGTTCTCCTGAAGCCAACTAACTGGGGGCAAGGACTTGGCCTCTCAGCATTTTGTGGATTTTCTGGCTCAGACCACTCAATTAAAACACAGTGACATTTGCTACAATACTCCGTTTTCCAGCTGTCTTTCAGGGTTTTTCAACAGGCTTTGGTGCCCAGCAGGAGCTATAACGGGAGCAAGTGTCTGACATTTCAAATTCAATTCCGTGACACTTGCTGGAACAACCCTTCTGAAGTCAGTCATGTAATGCTCCCCTCATCCACCTGTCCAAGCAAGTCTGACTTGAGTGAATGCTTCTGCTGACAGAATGAGCTGTCTTTGGTAAATTATGACACATGTAGTGTTTATCAATGAACGTTGAACTGAAGAGGAACCCAAATAAAACCTTTCCCATGACCATAACCCAAAAGAGAGAGACAGAAATAAATTAAAGAAAGAGAAAGACATCAACTTTGTTACTTAGACCAAGTCCAGTAGGAATATGACAGGTGACAAAGATGTTTTGAGCTCTCAATATATCAAAGTGAGATGTAGAATGCCACTGGGACACTGCTTTCAGCAGCACCCACTGGTGAATTCTTCAGGTTTCCAGAAGCATTAAAATACTGAATGTAGAGAGTAAGACAGAAGAAAAAAAAATGTAGAAATAATAAAAAAAAACCACTGTGTTTTCATGCCTCCTTGACTGGGGTGATGGTCCCAAACTATACGGACACCCATTGAGTGCTCTCACAATAGTAGAAATTTATCTGTTTGATGGTGCACTTCCCAAATGGTCTCTGTGGTCCTCTTCAGTGGACTTCATTGCTCAACCACCGATCAACTTTCTTTTACCTCCTCTCACAGCTGATCTGACTCAAAAGGATGCTTTTCTGCCAAGAAGGTTTACCCTCTGAACAGAGACTCAAACCTCTAAGCTGTGGAGCCAGAGGATCCTCTGGAGAGGGAAAGAAGACTCTACCTTATTTGATTTCCTCCTGTTGCTGACGGTGTGGTTTTCCTCCTGTTTGTATAGCAGAATATTCCACATAAGCAGGAATGGTGCTGATACAAGTTAAGCTCACTGGGCCCAGCTCCAGAAGACTTCAAGGGTCTGTCCTCTGCCTTCTGTGTGGTCACTCTTTCAAGACACCAAGTGAGTGCTCAAGATTCATTCCACTTTAACAAAGTGCTGCTGCTCATGCCTCAATCTCTTCTCACTTTGTCTTAAGAAGCAAAGCAGTACTTTTATCCTTTGCTCCACAGCAGGGCAATCACTTCTGGCACAGAGAAGAAAAGTTAGGGGCTGAGCTGGACACATGGAACAGCAGAGCTAGTTAACTGGGAAGTGTTCAGCAAGGTATTCCTTGTTAAGGAATGATGAATCAACAAGACACTTTGCTCTTCTTTTTTTTCCTAAAAACTAATACATTTTTGTTGGAGAAGATGAGAAATCAAAATCTCCAATCAGTATCTGAGTAGAAGAAGGAGACAAAAACCACTCTCTTCCCACATGTGCCCATGAGCAGTTGCTACTCAGAGTGGTAGCAATGAGGGGAGATTAAAAGAGCCCTTTCCCTCCTACCAAGCACAGCATCCACAGGGAGCTCAGGAGAGGGACCTGACTACAAAACTCTGCTCTCCCAAGACTGCTCTGTTCCTCGGCCTCCACTTCCTCATTGCTCAGGAAAATTAAATAGGCAAACACAAACATTTTGATAGGTCCCCAATGCACATGGGTTTGGCACAAAGAACTCCTTGAAGCCTCAACATTTTTCACAAGACAGGAAAATGGATTCACATTCACTTCTGATGACACAAACCATTTCCTGCTATGAACAGCCAGCATTCCAAACTACCTCTGAACATCCATCCTTCAGCCAGTTCCTGAAATATGTGCCCCTTCAAATAGGTTTCTGATTAGCCTTCAAAGGCTAATCTACCTCATGAGTATTTAATTGCTTAGGGTGCTGGTACATAAGGACCACAGTGATATAATGACCAAATAAAAGACGTTTTATTCAACGTGAAATGCTGTTTTTATTATTCCTTTTAATCATTTGAGTGGGTTTGATGATAAGAGGCAGAAATATTCTCAGACATCCAAGAATAATTAATCTTATTTGTTTATGCAGGGAAAATGTATAGACTCATGTAATATAAAATAAGGGCAAGGAGAAAGTAATTTTACACAAATGTCTTATTATTTAAATGCTTACTTCTGCTTCACATGATTGAAGAGGACAAGGAGATCAGAAAAATGAAAAGAGTTTTTAAAAACTAAACAATCCCTCCAATACTCTGCCATCTGTTTTCTTTCACACAGAGGAATTGCTCACAGACAACTTTGTGGCAATTTTAATGACTTTTGTTAAGCCTCTGAATGAGAGGAGGAAAGACTCACCCACACAGGGAAAGCTGACAAAAATAACAGAAGGTCAGAGAGATTTTACCCAATTGAAACATTTCTTTATAAGGCCACTGAACTTTTTCGAGCAGTAATCTACTGCTTGGAAAGAGAAACACAGCCCCACTGCACAGCCAGGGATGCTGCCATGGGAGCAGGTGCATTGTCACAGTCTGGAAACTCTGGAATACATAGGAACCTTCCTTTTGGAGCCAATGCTCCTGAGAAAAAAATCACTACATGTTTTATTAGAGCCTGTTTGTATGTAGAGGCTGTTGCCTGGAACAGTGATGTCCTGCTTCTGGCTTACTCAGTGTCTGGCAGCCTCAGGTGAATGGCTGAAATCAGAAAAGATTTCTCATATGACAACAGGTCAGCCATAACTCAGGCTCAGCCATCATTCAGGATCAGCCATAGAGACCAGCCCTGCTGCAAGCTTTGCCTTGTGATTCCACGTGGATATCACAGGAATTGGGCATTGCCAATTAGCATCTTTCCCTCACCGATGTTTGGCTACAATGAGGAAAGGCAGGAAAAATCATCTGTATTTTCCTGAGCCATTTTCTATCAGGGAAGACTCTTCAGTGCTCTCAGAAAAGGGCAGCACAAAGAACAGGGAGGAGAAAAGCTTCAGCCATGTGTCAGCTGGAACCAGCTGAGAACATCACCAACACTCACTACTGAAAACACTTTTGCTGACTGCAACTACTAATAACTGGTTTTCTTCTGAGGTCACATTGCTCTCCTTCAGTAAAATGAGTTCCTGCGTTGGGAGTCACAGCAGGCAGGACAGAGACACGCAGGTTTAGCAGAAGTTCTCTGTTCACCTCACACCTAAGTGCTAAGCCTTGTCTTGCACCAGTCAGAAACCAAAATTACCCAGAGAGGTTTAACTAAGACACCCTCCTGCCCAATTTGCAGTCTGAAGACACAAAAGGCCTCAAGCTGTGGTTCTCCAGCACCTCCTGCTGAACAGGTGTGGAGCACTCCCCTCCTGGACTGATAAGTGTGCAAATGACTGTCAATAACAAAGGAAAATCAAGGCACAGCTTTCCCCCGTTCAAGCCAATGGTTCTGGCTCATTAACCCTTACAGGTACCCTCCAGCCTTGTCCCTAGGAGACATCTTCAACTGAGACCAAGTAAATAAAACCTGCAAACTCTCCAGAACTCATCTCTGTGCTGCCTTCCCCTCACAGAGGCACCAAGATCTGCACACGGGAAGGGACAGGGAAGGACAAGAACACCAGGACAACTACACCAATTTTTCTAAACCCAGTGTTTGAAGTGAGAGGAAAAAGCTGTGCAGACATCAGTCCCAAAGTGGTATGAACACAATGAGCTTTCAAGTGGAAAGATCAAACAGAGATTGAGCCTTGCAGAATGAGAGGTACCAGTCACAGCAACAAGTGGAGGACCGTTTCCATCAGCAAGGACTGAATTCATGGGAAAGGACAATCCTTACCTCTCCATCTCTCTGCCTGCAGCGCCTGATGAGATTTTTCCAATCTTCCAGTAAAATGATTATGCAGTTTAAACATACACTTAAAGTAATTCACCACTAGACAATTTCAGAGTGTTTAATTCTGCTTGATTACCATTTCCCTTATTACTTCCATCATTATGGGTGCAGCATGAATTTTATTTGTTTTAGACAGGTGAAAGACAAAAAGAGATACATAAATCTTCTCGTGATCCCTGGTAGCTAGTAACCTTTTTGTTTGGAAAGGCAGACAGATGCAGGGTTATTTACCCTTTTCCAAATATGACCAAGCAACATTTGAAAATTAGACCTCAGACTTTTCTGTTTGTTCTACTATTTGATTAGGATACCAGATAAACATTTTTCAGCATTGAAAATATACTTCTTTTCTACTTAATGGCATTAATATGAACTGCTGTGTTTAAATCTTTAACTTTTTAATGGAGTGTATAAAATATTTTTTAGGTAGATATGCAACTTAAATGTCAATCTTTGTGTGCTACTTTGATTTCAGTGAGCATTTAGAAAAGAATTTTGGGCATAACGTAACACAGGAAATTCAGTCATGATTTATGAAAAGCCTCATTTAACATTAATAGAGCTACAGGGACCATTCACCCCTGGTCAATTCTTAAGGCAGAGCACAAAAAAGTGCCTTGAAATATGCTTTGTTAAGCCAAAAGAGGAGAGAGACAGAGAAAGAGGGGGACTTCAGCTTTACTGCTCAACCTTAACTGCAAAATAGTTGGAATAACAGAAATGAAATCCATTGGGCAGTCTCAGGTAGGACAATCCAGCACAGAAGGAAATGTAAATGAAGCTCTGTCATCCTTGTTTCTGTGGACCTCCAGTTTGCAGCACATGCCCTGGAGGGATGTAAAAAGGGCTGTAAAAGCAGTAAACAGAACAAAAGAGATCCTATGACCCCAAGATGCAGGAAAGCCCCCAGAGCAGAGAGTGCAGGGATGCACCATCCTATTCCTCCCTAAATGATCTACATCAAAAATCTTCCCAGATAAAGAGAGAAGGAAATAACATGACTGTGCTGAGCTCAGAAGACAATTTTGTCCTAGAGAATTACTAAAAAGCCATTCACTTTACCTGCTAATAAAGTAAAATTATATGAATACAAAAAATATATAGTATATAATAATACTATTATAATTTTTGGGTCTCTCTCCATGCCTATTGTGAATGTGGGCTTGAGAAAATTGATATTTTTTGTAGAAAATTGTCTAAAACCTGCAAAGCTTTTCCTCCTTCTCAATATAATCTCCCTGCTTTCCACAGACATACTGGCAGGCAGAGTAAAAACATGTCCTTAAATGAGATTTACAAAGGGAAAGAATGATCAGAATCAAGAAGAAAAGTTCCACAGCAGATAATATTTAACAGTGTCTGAACCAACAGGATTCTTGGTTGAGCAAGGTCAGGGACCCATGCCCAAAACCTGAGCTGGGAGACTGTCAGGGTAATTTCCTCTTCAATGTCCTGAGGCCTGGAAGCTGCAAAGGCAGGAGGGCAGCTCTTCCAGAGCACTGAACTGAACATCAAAGATAAGACAAATTGTTATCTTTTCACCAACTTTTACCCACACTGGGGTGGAGAATGCTGCTTACACATCTCCCAGATATCAAACCACTAGTGGAACCCACTCCTCTGGCTGCTTTTATGAGTGCATGCAGAGAGATCACACAATGAACAGTCTAATTGCAGCCACACTGTGAGACCATGAGCGTTGTCCTGAATTACCCATCTGCTGCTTGCCCAGGCTGCTGCAGGGAAGAGAACCTGCTCTCTTTCCAAATGGCAGTCTCCTTCCCCTAATCACTCCCATCCAAGGAGCAAGATGCATTCCCAGCCTCAAAAACTCCCATATTTGGTCTGAACTCCATGTCAGGGTATTTAGCTGCGAGATTCTTACCAAGTAGCTCAATGGAAAGGCAAAAAGTGATGCTGATCCTTCTCCTAGGCACATTGAAGCCAGCAAACTTCTACAGCCCTGCCTCTTCTGCCAGTCAGCCAAATAACACCTCCACAAGCCCAAAGGGCACAAAGCTGTGAAGACATTGTCCCTAAAAGGGACAAAGGATTTCCTTTTTCTTCCTGTCTCCCCAAAATCCTCTTCAACCCTGAAGTTCCTGGAGTCATTGTTGTTCTAAAAGCTTTTCCTCTCTGATTCATTTTAGATGCAATTTTCTGCCTTTGTCCCTGCTGTGTGGTCTATGCTCATCTATGGAGTCAGGTACTGCTGATATGTTCATATTTTCTATAGTTAAGAAGTTGGCAGTCATTAGTCCTATTGCAGCTCTTACAAAAGGGCATTCCTCTTACTTCTATCCAATGTGCTTTTTTTGTAAATGGAGGGTGACTTTGCAAAGCATTCTGCTCCATCCCAGCCCCCTGGGCTGCACACTTGTTGGGATGGTAAAGCAGAGGTGGGACCACTTTTTCATGGTTTTAAAGCTTGATTTGTTGTTTCTTTCTCATGGAGGTGCAAAAATACCTTCCCAGAGGAATGCAGAGGTCAGCCATGTTCAAAATGGTCACAAGATTGCAGGTTACAAGGTCTCTTAAAGGTTAATTGGCCAATAGATAATTGCTACATACATGTTGTTTTGATTTCTATACCAATAGTTAATTAAACTTGTATTACATATCTGCTGCATTGTGGAATTTTTCATCCAGTCATGTACTGACCTACAGTTCTACATTACTCTATAACTACAGTTTAAACTTTTTACTTCATTCTCTAACTACTTCTATATCTAAACTTCAAACCTCAAAACTTTCTGATCCTGGGATTCCAACACACACTGACTGCCATCTCCTTGCCATCCCCCGTATGCCACTCAGAGGTTTGCTAGCCCAAAGGCTGAGCTTCAGACAGCAGTTCCTCTTAAAAGAGAATTACCTTTTTAATGAATCCTTATCACCAGTAATTATTCTACTCACAACAGATGACAAGCTACTGGATCTAGGGTCGAGTAACAAGATTCTGCCTCATTAAAACCTCAGATGTTGACACAACCATCATCTGTTTCTGCCACGAGCTGTAATTTCATTCCAATCACCAGGCTAGGTTACAAACCACAAAGTGCTATCCCTTGGCATTCATTTAGCAGAAGAAAGCCCTCCAAACCAGTGCATTCTTTTCAATAGCATTCATGGCCATAACATGGTCCTGATGCAAACAATCCCAAGGCAGCCTTCTTCTGCAGCAAGGCCACTGGAAGGTTGAGGCATGGACAGAACCTGACCATTACAGCAGTGATTTTCCCACAAGCAAAACCCACAAGCAAATCCAGAATTAGCTTAATTATTTGCAGCCAAGACATCTCAAACTCTTTTTCTACAGTTATAGAAGTTAAGTAGCTCTTTTCTGTATGTGTGTGCACGCCAGACAAACTGTGTGGTCCTCCTATAATAAAACCAAATTCAACACCAGCAGAAATCTCAGAGATGTTCCATGAAAATTGGCTGACAAAGAGGGCTTGTAAAGTACTAAAAGATGCAGCATGAACACGCACTTCATTAGACACCACACAGCCAACCACAGGATACAACCTGGAGGAAAGCAGGCTGCGTTAACTCCAGTGTGGACAGACGGATGTGCTTTTAACAGGGAGCCCCTGACGCCCAGCATCCCTGCTGCTTTTAGCACTAAGTACTTTGTTTCACAACAGGTTGGGAATGATAATTGCACTCAGTGGTGTAACAAATCCTCCCAGAAACTGAAGTAATGTGTAACTTTTAAAATATTAATTTCGGAGAATGAACATTTCAAGTGAACTGCCTGGCATAAGTGAAAATCAGTGTTTTTCCACAGGCACGTTTCATGGGAGTTTTCAGCTCACTTCCATGCACAACGCCCATGTTGTCATTGACATTTGGAAGCCCTTGAGATTTAAGCATTAATCCTGGCTCATCTGTATCTGTGGGTTTTAATGTCAATATATTTAAAGGTTTATTCTACAAAGGACCCATGATCACCTCAGGAATTTGAAAGCACAAGAGAATATAAGGACATTATTGGAAAAAATAATGATGCTGACACAGGAAAATATTAAACAGTTAAATAATGACCTCACTTCCACTAGACTGAGACAGATAATTAAATCATCTTATCTTAGTTCAATTTAAAGGGAAATACCAGTAAAGTGAAACACAATCAAGCAGAGCCAGTAAGGAAAATGCCACTGCCACCAGAGATATCAAAGCTGGAGCCATTTTTTGATGCTATTGAAGCCATAAGGGATGGCATTGCCACCATCCGTGTCTAGCATAAGCATTCAATGTGTTATTGTAGAAACTTACTGGCTTCCATCAGGATAAAATGTTACAATAACTGAAGAAGAAAAAAAAAAAAGTGTTCCACTGAAATGTATTTTTCAAAATTCTTTCATTTTGAAAGGAATGGAAAAATAAAATCACAACATGCTTAGCATTTCACATGGCTGTTTGCTTCAGCATATTTTCAACCCTATTGAGGAGTCAATTCCCCAACAGGAAAAGACTATATAAATATCATAAATTCAAACAGCACCATCAAGTAACCATATTTATTCTATCCGGGGGAAAAAAAAAAAAAAAGAAAGAAAGAAAACTCAGGAGATTAATGACTAAACTAATCCCAAAGATAAAATGTTTTCCTGTCTTCCTGATCTAAGAAGCAACCCACATGCTCTGTGACTCAGGGCAGTGACAGCTGGATGTGTGCAGAAAACACTGCCCATGAGCAAGATGTTTGGCAGGACATTTGGCTTTGGCACTGTAGGAAAAAGTCCTCCACATGCTAAGCATGATTTCTTCCCCTTGCTGACTGCTAGACCAGAAAATCTTGACATGTCTGCACCAGTTAGAGAAGGCTATACAATGTTTTCAGAAATCATCTGGTTTGTTATAGAACATCAGCAGGAGGATGATGTTGGTAATTATTTAAACAGGTGATTATGCAAAAATACTATTAACAAACAATTTATATCTCTCTTCAGAGAAACCTGAACAATGTTTTCCATTAGTGAGAAGCTGAATCTGCTGCCATTCTTGGAGTTATGATAAGTAATAAGCAGAGCTAAGATAAATGCTTTGAGTCACTGTATGAAATCAATATGCCATCAATGAATTTTACATTTATATTCCTACATAACATCCCAAGTCTTACCTGCAAGAGCATTTGTGATCTCAAAGGAGAGTCAGAGGGCAGTTTAGTGACATCATATCTATTTATCTTACACAGTCACTCCAAAGCAGGTCAGTTATGAATCTTGTAAATCTCCTAATTGCTTATATCAGTTAATTCTGGCTGCAGAGAAATTGGTGAAAGCATGCTTTAGCACCGTCTACAGAGCTGTTCTCCTCTGCAAGCAAGCAAGCACCGATAGCCTAAGGGGAAAAAATGCAGAGTGTTTAAGTACTGCAAATACCACAAATGCTAATAATGGACAAAATAATGCACCTGCAGTTTGGTAAATAATTATTTTCATTCTGATTTCTGAGCTGGTCAATGCCACCTGAGCCATGGTAGTTTCAGTGGGCAGTGACAGGAGCTGTTTTGAGGTTCACATTTGCAGTTGGCCCGAGCTAAGCTAGGGACTGAGTCATTGAGCTGCCAACCACTCCTTTGGGTGGCTGAACTGACCATGTCATCCAGACAAAACTCTGGTTCATAAGTTACTAAAGTTTTACCTTTCCTCCTTCCAGCCAGAAACTCCTGGATTTGGGGAGCCTTCATCAGGGTTCACACATGACCAGTATAACCAGAAATAAATTGAGCTCACTTAACCTTTAACATCTGAAAAAATAAAGGGCTAAATCAGAATATCTCACATTATAAGCAATGGAGGGAAATTGGCACTTCCAGGGTGAGAGCCACTTGACTAATTTTAGGTGTGTGCTTCAGAATGAGATAAATTGTACCATAGATACCAGTGACTTACACTGACTAAATATCAATTGATTTAGTCATGGTGTAGTCAATAGATATATTGACTAGCTCATAGAGATGCCTGGGTTGTAGATATCTAGATCTATTCAGACAAACCTCTTGTGGGACCATCATTAGTTTTCTAAGAGAAGGTGTACTTGCCATGCAAAATGCCCTTGGGCATCTGAGACCTGAGTCTGGCAGGCAAGACACAAGATCTACAGAAGAATTGCCTCCTGCAGTGGCACTGTTTGGGTGGGAGATCCTTGGGCACCTCAGCTGGGCCCAGGTGTGTTCGACCCATACAATGTGCAGAAAAACAAAACAATCACATTTTCAGACAAGCCAGGTCTCCACACCACCTTTGATGGTGGCAATGGCAGCAGCAGCAGCTTGGGACCACACAGGTGCCCTGGGAAAGGAGTTGAGCAAACTGTGCCCAGCAGCCACATCGTGCTGCAGGCTGTCCCCTGCCAGGCAGGAGGTCCTTCCCAGGAGGATCTCTGCAGGTGCCACCAACTGCAGGCTCTGCTGCAGAGCCCCCATTGCAGTCACCACATCTTGTGGTTTATCCTGGCAGCTTTGCTGAGCTCTGCTTCCAGAGCTGACAGGTTGCTTTGCCCTTACTCAGCTACCTGAAAGGTAGTTTTGTGGATTGGAGCAATCCAGTCTAAACTTATTCATTAAAAATTTGTAGCAATTTTTTTGTTGTTCCAATTCTGACCTTTGGATGAAACTGTTCTTTCTCCTCACTTCTACTTTCTCCTCTGTTACAATCACAGGCAACAAGTTTCCTGCAACATACACGCATCTTTTCTCCAAAGGATAAAAAGGGGAGAAGAGAGCATCTCATTTTTCTTTCTGGGGAAACGAACACATAGCCTAGGAATTTGTAAAATGAAAATGCTGCTTAACTAACCCTGTATGTCTCTGTTCAGTTAACAGCCTGAAAGCAACAAATTTAAAGTGCAAAGTATTTTTTTTCTTTACCTTGTTAGAAAGGATGAAGACTGGTCCTTCTTTTCTCCAATCTGGTATTACAGGGTTTTACATCTGGTAGGAGGCTGGAGAAGTGGCTCCTCTTCACTGGCATTGCTATCCTCCAATTCCAAAGTATATAAATCACTCATTTTAAAAAATTAACTAGGATTTGCTTTGATTTTTTTAGAGGCTTCTCCTATGAGCCAGACACTTCTGTCTTCTTCTCACTGTTTTTCTCTACATTTCCTTACAGTTTAAAATAAAACATCAGTCTTGCTGCAAGTGATGCACATGACGAAGTCACTATAGATTAGAATGAAGCACATAAAGTTGAAAAACTATATCAGATAGTAAAGAGTAAAGGAGGCTGGAAGAATAAACAGTTAAACAATGGCAGACTAAAAATATAATCGTTTGAGAATCTGTGAAATAAGACAACTTTCCATCAGTCTGAAGCTGTGGTCCCAGAAGTATGAGTGTAGTACTAGACTCAGACCCAAAACCAACCTTAATTTCAGACACAAGTAGAGAAGAAAAGTGATGTCTGATCAGATAGAGATCTATGCCATATATAAATAGAAATTTGACCTTATCAGTTTGTTGGATTGAAAAAGCTCTTCCTAGATGTATTAGTTTTGAAGATGCTCTAACAAACTGAATGTTGACTGCTGCCTGCCCCTCAGCTTTGGAGACCTGGTTTTCTGTTACCTTGCCCCAGCCCCTTGATCTTCTGCCTGGTTGCTTTTTCAAGAAACTTCAATGATTTTCCTGACTCTGGTTCTCAGCAGTCTAGGTTTCCACAGCTTTTTGGGTGCTACTGCTGCCTAGGGAAGTAGTCACCCTCAGTCAGTCACTCAAAATGAGGGGATGTTTTCCCTCTAAACAACTAGTAGTGGGATGGGACCACAAAAATAAAAGACACCGACATTTACAATGAGAAGTTCTGTGATTTCAAAGGTTCTGTATCTTGTATGAAGATCATGAAGATCTGAATTGGTCTGCAGGCTTTGCACCAAAAAAAAAAAAAAAAAAAAAAAAAGAGAGAGAGAGAGAAAGAAACAAAAGAAACAGGAGTCGTGTATCCTTGCTCCTGTTTTCTCTGTAGCTTTGCTAAATTTAATTCAGCACTGTCCTTGAGGTGAATTTGGCCTAGTGTAAATATTCAATGACTTTGGGGTCTTACACAAAAGGAGATTGATGTCATGGCTGCAATTTATATCAGAACCATGTTTTGGTTGTCAACAAATGAGTCCATCTGCATTCACTTCCTGACACAGCAGTGAGGAAGAGGCACAGGCACGACTGCAAACCATTTCTATACTCAGCAGGGTGCAGACTGGCAGGGACTGAATGGATTGCTGCAAGTGATGCACATGACGTAAGTGTCCAGTAGAGGTGTTAGAAACTGTCCAACAAGAGTCTAAAAAACTATAGAACAACTAGGTCTGCTAGGCAAACCCTATAGAAGTTTATTAATCTCTGTGTGGTGGCCTTAATGAGTTGTAATGATTTGTACTGTTAATCCTCTAGCACACGCTCTGTGTAGGATATCTCTCTAAAAGGATGGATTTCAAAAGGCCATACAAAATTATCTGCCCTCCAAAAATCCTTAACCTCTGTGGGTTCATCCTAAATCCCAGCAACATTAACACAATCTTCTCACTGGTTACAGTGGTATTTGGATCAAGGCATTTATCCAACCATATAGAAAACACCCAAAAATTGTTCAGTTCAGGTTTTGATGAATGGCCAAGCTAGAGGTCACTGTTGTGTGCTGCATCAGTTGCACTGGCAAAGGTCTGCAAAGCAAAAACATTCATTCCATCAGTTGTCAGAGTGTGAGCTTGGCTCAAGGAAGTGCTTGTCCTCTGCACAGAGATATGAATCCCTGGAGTGTTTGCTGAGGTAGTGTTGATCTATCTGTAATGCAAAAGAGTCTCAGATATTCATGAAATACACCCAAGTTGCAACACCTTCAGCCTGACACAAAAAAAAGAAAAATCACCGGAATCAGCAAATGTTGTTCTACCTGTCCAAGCCAAATACACAGAAAAAATAGAATGAGTTTACAAGCATAAGAACCCAGCTGTGCTCACAGCAAGCTCCAGAACATTATTGATAACAGCCTTTGATATCCCACACTGCTATGTCCTCTGTCTGGGAGCATCTCCAGGAGACCTCCCAGCACATCTAGCAGCAGTGTTACAAAATCTGGGAATTTTTATGGCCCAGACTGACACAACTACTGATGTTCTCAGAGAGGAAAATCTAAGTCGGTTTTAAAGATTAAAAATTCAAGCTTGAACAAAAAGACTTGGACAATTTGGGTTGGTAGAACAGAAAAATACTTGAGATACACAGACTTGAGTGTCTGGCTTTGGGATGAAATCTGAGGTACAGTCCATGTTTTATCTTTACTTTTTTTATTGCATCAAACTTAAAGTAGGCTTGTACTATGTGAATAATATGTATGCCTTCTCTTCTGAGATTCTTAAGTTCTTTCTGCTTCTACAGATTTCAGTGGGAATAGTTTTCATATAAAAACTAAGCCACTTTGGTACTTCGTAGCATTCCATGAGAGAGAAAGAGCAATACTTCTGCTACCTCTCATAGACCCTTTCAAACATCAGGGCAAAGACCAGGACCCCTCTGAAGATTTATGTGTTGGAGAAGATGTTTCAAGATCCAGAAAAGAATAATATTCTCTTACTGCCACTGCCTAGTCCTCAGTGACACATGTAAACACACCCCAGATTCACTCATGGTACAAATTTACACAGAGCTTTCAGTCAATATAGTTAAAACTGCAAGTTTGCAACTAAATCTGGAACCTGTTACTCTAGTTTCCAGTTATGGACAGCAAGTTTCACAAGGGTCTTGTTTCCTGTCTCTGATAAATGCTTTTTTAAGTGGTAAGGCTCTCTTTGCAAGCATGAAAGGTGTTCCCCTTTGAAAATGACTTCTGTGGAGATGAGGCATTCCTATGATCAATTTTTCATGCTGCCCTTTTTCTGTCTTTGTGAGATTCTGATTCTCAAATGATAACCTCCTGGAGTCATTGCACATTATATTTCAGCTGAGCTACCAGTAAAAATAGCATCCTCATCGTATCTCTCCCTGATAAATCATGTTATGTTATGCAGGAATTTTTTTCCCCCAGTGAAAATAATAGCAGGACTTCCTTCACAGAGATCAAAATGCAATATTTTCCCTCAAAGAGATTGACATAGTGACTAGAACTGGCTTGCTCATAGTGAGGAATTGTGGGCAAATTGCTTCAAATTGTTTAAGATCAAAGTTGAATGATTGTCAAGAGAAGTTAAACTTTAGATATTTAAGCTCAAATACAGACATTTCTGTTAATAAATCAATCCATCAGCTGGGTGCAGTCTTTGCCTGGTAATTGTCAATAGCACAGATAAGAGCCAGGAAGCACACAGGCCTAATGCAACCAGATATCCAACAGACCCAAAAATAATGTGGACTTGCATGCTTTTTTAAATTATAGCCCTTGATTTGCCTATGGTTAAGATAAAAAGTACCCAGAGAGGTTGTTGTTAGGATGCAGCCAGCTTGGTCAGACTCAAGGTTTATCAAAACTCTCAGAAAAGGCCTCTGAAATTTCTGGTGTAGCTGCTTGAGGACTGATCCTATAGAAGCCTGTTCTGCATAAAACTGGTTATAAGTGGAGAATCACACATTTAGTGTTCAGGGTTTTATTCCAAAAGGAAGCCTTTGAAAAGTAACTAACATTAGCTATGAGACTGTGTCTTCCTCTGTGCTAGAGAGCAGCTCTGCTGAGAAGGACCTGGCAGTCTTGGTCAGTGACAAGTTGACCATAAGCCAGCAGTGCCCTGGGCAGGAGGGCCAGTGGTGTCCTGGGGTGCTTCAGGAAGGGAGTGGTCAGCAGGTCAAGGGAGGTGATCCTGCCCCTCCCCTCTGCCCTGGTGAGGCCACATCTGGAGTGCTCTGTCCAGTTCTGGCTCCTCAGTACAAGAGGGACAAGGAGCTCCTGGAGATGTTCCAGAGAGGGTCACAAAGATAACAAAGAGTCTGGAGCATCTCTCTTATGAGGAAAAAATGTGGGAGCTGGGCCTGTTTAGGGTAAAGAAAAGAAGACTGAAAGGGGATTTCATTGATATAAATAAATATCTCAAAGGTGGTGTCTGAGGATGGTGCCTGACCCCCTTCAGTGGTGCCCAGCAACCAGAGGAGGAGAAATGGCCACAAACTAAAACACAATAAATTCCACTTCATGTTGAGGGTGGCAATGCACTGGAACAGCTGCCCAGGGAGGTCATGGAGTCTCTCTGGAGACATCCCAAACCCACCTGGATGAGTTCCTGTGCCACCTGTTCCAGGTCACCCTGTCTTGGCAGCGTGCTTGGACTGGATGTGATCTCCAGAGGTCCCTTCAAACCCTGAAAAATCTGTGATTCTTCACCACAACACTCACGTGCACAGTGGAGGATGTGCTAATCAGGTGATGAACTCTCACAGAACAAGGACCTCTGGGACTCTCCTGATTAACCCACTGTTGGGATCTAGAATGTAAACCCCCTGCCATAGATTTCCCACCAGGAAGGGCTCTGCTTATTCAAATAAACTTATACTCAAGGTGTCAGTAAGTGAAGCAAATGATATGTGGGCTATGATAATTGTTACCCCATGATGAGTAGCCCAGGGCTCCTATTTATTTGAGATGCAGAAGAAAGCCTTGGGACACTTTCTACATTACCTGTATGTGCAGTCTTTATGGATGTGCCTGTCAACAAAGCATGAGTCTTTGTTTTGGTTTTGGTTTTTTTAATAAAGGGGTGCTACATAAAGAAATTAATGTACAGAGTATTAAAATTATGAGAAGTATTATGAATTCATCACACATTCTGGTAACACCTTTAATCCTTCAAAAGGACTTTAAAGAGTGAATGAACAAAACCTATCAAATAGAGCTGCTTTAAATATTTGCAGAGAGCCTTCAGTCTGTACAAGCTGGATCTATACTCACAGAGCCCAGGGTAACATTCTCAAAAGCCTTTCAGAGCTGGAGTGAGGCTGTGAAGTAAATCCCACCTGGCCTCTTCCACACTGAAGTTCATTGAACTTTCCAAGAGCCTGCAGCATTGGGGCTGCTCAGCCAGACTCAGTGGAGTTCACCCAGCCACATTCAGAAGACCCTTCTCTGGTAGGTGAGCTCTGGGATCCTCATTTTACAAACACAGCCAGAGGCACAGCTTGAAAGCTGTGATTAATATACAGACAGAATAAAAAAAAAAAAGGAAAAAAACCACAACAAACAGGTCAAACAAATTATTTGTTACACATCATTCACTCAGCATCCCCTTGAAGAAAGTAAATTCATGGCAAGGTCTAGAAACATTGTGCTGTTCCAGCATTGGTGTATTTTAATAGCTTTTAGTCCTTCTATTTTTTTCCCCTCTAATTGGCAGACCTTCAGACATTTCCACAGAGGCAGGAACCCCTGGATAGGAAGTTAGCCTAAGCATTTTTTTTCCTTATTTCTCCTTCAGGATCCCTAAGAATTGAGCACACTGCCTCTTAGCCTCCTACCTTCGTCTTCCCTCCAGAGGACCACAGACTGAAAATCAGACTTTGCATATTTTTCTGTACATCCCCAACTCAGACTCTTTGTAGTTCTCTATCCACATGAAGCCCTCCCATTTTCAGAGTCTGTTCCAAACACACTGAAAACCCATCAAGAACAAAACAGGCTCCTAAAGTAACATCTTGGGGATCATAGATTTTAAATGTTGTACATCAAAATCAGGAATGTCCCATTTATTAAGAACTGGTTTGAACATCTAATAGCTCAAAAATGATAAGCTTTTTTTGTTTGTTTGTTTTGTTTGTTTTTTGGTTTTTTGTTTGTTTGTTTGTTTGTTTGTTTGTTGGTGGTTTTTTGTTTGTTTGTTTGTTTGTTTGTTTGTTTTTGTTTCTTTGAGGGAGCTGTTGGCTGGACTAATTATTTCTCTGAAAAAATGGATCTTCTGTTAGGTCCTCTGAAGGATGGACTGCCGATGTTCTCAATTGTCTGTAGAAAAACATTTCCAGAATTCTGTCACTTGATCTGCCAAGAGACTGAACTCACATGGAAACAGAAAACATACTGGAAAATTAGAAGTTTGTCTTAAAAAACCAGAATACTGTTCATGTGCAAAAAAACCCTCTAGGGAGCAGTTTAAGCACTAAGAAAAATTTCTAAAGCTTTGCTTTCTTCTTTTGAAAGAGTCTGGCATCCTAAATCTATTCTGATCAAGTATCTGTTGGTCAGGGAGGAGAATGAGAGCCCATCTTGACAATTGATACAAAATCAAAATGACAGAGTGGGTTATGTGCTCAATAAGAGATAAGGAATGGCTGGGAAGCTACAGAGCACAAGATACTTGATTAAAAGTGGCTTTTATATTAATTCAAGCCAAAATGGCACCCTAGACAAATCTGTCTTAATTTGTTCAAGTTAAGCAGCAACAAGAGAAATAAGTCAATATTTGAGAAACACAGGTGATGTTTTTATGCTAAATAGCTTGATAAAAACAAGTCAACCCTGTTTCTTGCTCTCTACACTGTTAATATGCTGAATTGTCTCCACAAATAGCACTTGTCAGTGACTCTTACAAGGCATCAGTTGCTGCCTGGTAATGTCAACTTCTGCTCTAAAAAGAGGTTTTGTATCAATGTCAGTGTGAGATTTTGTGTTTAATGCTTCTCAGTGGTTTCCAAATGAAATGGGTTCAGGAACTGAGTCATTTTCACATGGGACTACTCCAGTCAAACACACTCTTCTGAAGGAGACAAAAGAAAAGCAAAAGATCATAAAGTGTGTAGCTGAAGAAGTCAAAAACTGTTC
The DNA here is from genome assembly GCA_013400775.1 of Chaetops frenatus. Lineage (NCBI taxonomy): Eukaryota > Metazoa > Chordata > Aves > Passeriformes > Picathartidae > Chaetops > Chaetops frenatus. The sequence continues at coordinate 1,269,708 of VZTR01014615.1, read as the reverse complement.
TGCAGACTTAAATGAAGTCTTTACACCTCAAAAGATCCTCATGCAGGAGTTTCAAACTCCAGAGAAGTAAAACAGTTCTCCCAAGAGTGAGTACAATATTCTGGAGTCCAGCTAAATTGAAGTATCACTCTGATGGGAGAATCATTTAAAAAAATCCAAGAGAAATTGAAACATTCCAAAAATATTGCTGGAGGTTTTGAAGTCCCCAGGGTATCTGCTTGTCTTTCCATGCTTTGTGCCTGCTCATCCTGGATTTGGCTAAGCCAGCTGTTTGGGCACAGTGGTGCCACCCAAGCAGGTACACACCTGGTCTCTTAGGATGCATTTTGGGGCTGAAGGTGATGGTGCCTGATCACAGCCTAGGTGATCTTCACAGGTCAAGAGGTGCCAGGGGCTGCCTCTAGGCAAGTCTGGCACTCACCAGGGTCCTCATCATCCCCTGTACTCTTGCCAAGAACTCATTTCTCATAGCTAGACATCCCTCATCCCAAAATACCTGCAACTCACATGGCCCAGGATGGGTTTGGCTGATTCCTTGGAGCCTGAGGAGGATTGAGGAAAGGTGAGGCAGGAGGCCTGGCAGTGCAGTATCATATTTATGTCATATTCAGGCAAATGCAAAAGCTTCCTTCTGGGCCTAAAGGTACATCTGTTCAAAATTGTGTACCTTGCCTTCATTATCTCTCCCTTCCCTTTTCTCCTTCCTGCCTTTCCTCACCCTCTCCTCCTTGGATGTTGTCATAGCTCACATCACACATCAAAAGTCGGTGCCTAAAAGTTTTGCCAGTGGCAAAATTTCAGGTGTCTCCATGCCACCTCCACAAAGACAGGGTTTTCCATGAAATTCCATCTTGTAGATTATTTAGTGTATGTAAGGCCTGAGGTAAAAGCTGGAAATCTTTAGCTAATTTCATAGAAATGACAGAAGTTTTTCAGCTTTAACTGCTCCCAGAAGCACTTTTTTTTTTTTTTTTTTAAGATGTTGGTTTCAATGTCTTTGCACAGGAACAAATTTTTGGAGTAAAGAAAGAGGCTTTGATCCCAACACATACAAAGAATCGAATGCACAGTTTGTTGCCTCATGCTGAACAGTTGTCCTGGCTACAACGGTAAAAAAGTGTATTTGTCAATAAAACCAGGCAACCCCCTTGAAATAAACATAGGAAACCACAACTCTATGGATAAGAGGGTGTCATTTTTTTAAATAATTTTCTTTTCAGAAATTAATCTAAACAAGTTTCTGCAGTGGTAGACATTGCAGTTTAAATTATTCATATACCAGCTTACTTTACAGTTTGCATATGATGCATTTTAATTTTTAATTTAAATACAAAAATCCCCTGGCCATGTACTAATGGTGGACAAGAAGAGAATAAAATCAGGATTGGAGGAACTGTTGCCCAATCACAGCTTCTATAAAATCTACTAGTAGTGGAACACTGAAGGTATTTCCCCACCACCACTGTAAATGCAGGATTATGTGCATGCCATCATTTCAGTAAGGACTTGATTACATCCAAGACTAAGAGATATTATTTAGGATATTATTTAATTAATCTCCTCAGTGCATTTCATTTACAGCTAATTTTTTATAGGTAGAGTGTTTTCACAGTAAATGGAGTGAAGTCTCACTTAATTTTGGGTTTGGTTTCTATATGATAGATGACAAAAATAAAAAAATCTCTTCCAACAAGGACATTATTTGACATTTTGCTAAATATTAATGGGCTAGTAAGATACAATTTGCCAGATTTGTCATGATAAAAGCATAAAATGCAAATGTTTCCAGCAAGCTGTCAGTCAGAGAATTATGATTGTTCAAATAACTTGCATTTGAGTCAATAATTTTCCTAATTTTATATGAACAGATGGTATTGCAATGTATTAATTAAAGATAAACATAAATAAACATTTTTACGAAGGACATTTCAGGAATAGTACTCTATTTTCAGTTCATATATAGCATTCCCTCACATCTACTTTAATATAAGAAACACATTCCACATTCATTAGGTGTTCTGAGCCCAAGGGCCTGGTATTTATGAATGTTGTATTTCATGTTTATCTCAGTAGCATACAAGTATTTGTACTGCTCAAGGCTGATGAGATTCTCTGAAGCCCGTAAGCCCCTGCCTAAGTTACTTTCTATCACATCTGCAGAGAAGCACTGTGACAGAAATAATAATCTGCTGTGGCTAGATTATGTTCACACCACCAACATAACTCTCCTGAATGGGTCAATTACAGCAAATGCAGCCAGAAAGCCTCCTACAGACGTGGGATGGTTGCCTCTTAATGACTGTTTCCCCTAAAATTCTGAAGGCTGTGCTAATTTGCAGTGCATACATTAAAGAGAACAAAAACCAAACAGCAGAAGTGTTTCTCACTACTGCTCAGAGATTGGGTGCTCCCCCAGAAGTTGTTATAAAAGGCAGCCCAGCCTTTGTGCCAAAGCTTTCCAACATTCCTCTCTTGAGGGCTGGCTCCTGGCTGCAGGTTGCTTCCAACTTCCCAGGCCCATGGCCTTGAACGTAAACAGTAACTATTGATTTTCCATCAGGCATTTCTAAAGGCCAGGTGTCTTTCAACCTACAAAACACAAGAGAGCAACCATAACCTGAGCTTGGGCTTCACTAACAAAACAAAAGGGCTGAAAATTTACCAAGGTTCTTGCCAAGCCTTTGCTTTAGATTTGGCCATTCCTTGTGCTTGCCTGTTAAGCCCACAGCCCAAACCCTGCATCCTACACATCCCCTTTTCTTCATTTCAAAGCTGAGTAAAATGTATGCAGGAGATAAATTTGGGAGCCTTGGAACCCTTTCACAGGAAGATGATCAACAACTACAGGTATTAAGTGTTTGTGAGAGATGCAGGATAGCAACCAGTCTTTATTCAAAGTCTGCAGGAGACAGCCAAGACATTTCACCTGCTAACTTGTTACATTTCTTATTTTCTTGATCACCCAGATCCACATCAGTCTGTCAGCTGGCCATGAAAGAAGGCTTTGTAATGAAATGGAGGCGTTAGGGCAGTTTGCAGAAAGATTAAGCCCAGAAAAATCTACAAGCATAGGGGACTAAATATATTTTATACAATGGTTTAAGAGAAGGTGAAACATGTAGAAAGCAAAACTCTCAAGACTTTAGATGCTCTGGTCCATTTCCAGTCTCCAAGTTGACAGTTTGCCTACAAATTTTCTATGTCAGCAAAGTTTGAATCTCCTTGCTCTCCCCAGTCTGGAAAGGCATGAAGTAAAAATGTCTTGAATGAATGGCACCATTAAAAGAAACATTTAGGGATGATCTGGTTCCACCATAACATGTGGAAACTTTACAGGTCTGACAAATGATCATCAAATACTTGCTAGCCTTGGAATGGAGAGTAGTGATTAAAATATTGTGGCTTCTCTCTCACTTCTGGCCTTCTGTCACTGTGACAAAAAGGCTTTTCCCTTTCACTCATTTCTTTTCTGCTATGGCATCTTTTCTTCTCTTTCAGTTTTAGTCAACAGTTTCCATTATCTGTGCTTTCTGAAATCATCAGTCTCCTGGCTGCCTTTTAATCTTTCTGCTTGCTAAGGACAAAGTATTTGAACCTCAGGTAAAATCTCCCTGAAACCTTCACCTGTGAATGAACCTGGTCAGATGGCAGAGTTAAGCATTACTCAGATCAAGTTGTGAATCTATATGGAATCAGCATCAAATGCAGTTTAGGAGTCCACTTCACTACTAGATTTGGCAATTGTTTGCTGAGATCATTGATTCTCTGCAAGATGGGTTCTAAGCTGAGAAGTGAGCTGCAATGGCTACAGGTTCTGCATACTGCTGTCCCTCACAAGGTGTCATCTCAGTTATCCCATCACTAGACCCCTCTTATTCCAGAGACCCCTTGGATCTCCTATCCCCATTTTCTTCATTACCCTTGATCCTTGCTCCACTCCACTCTCTCTGCTGCTCCTGGCCTTGGATCTCTGAACTTAATAAGAAACAGGTACAAACTGCAGACTTTCAAATATTATTACTTTGTATTTGTTCTGGCATTTTTTTTCAGAGGAAGGAAAAAAGCACAGATCTGACCCACAGTCTTTCAGCTGTAGACTTCAGCCTTTAGCTCAAAACACCACAACTTCCCAAAACCATGACTGCAAAAAAGTATTTACCATGGCTAACATGACATTTTTATCCATTGATTCATTCTCCATTTTTTCAGTTGGCATTGGAAAAGGAAAAAAAAATTAAAGCATATATTAAAAAAAATTTCACTGTTCAAGAAATATCAGTTCAATAGCTGATAAATATGTTTAATCTAGATTCTGAAGTCATTTATTCAAGGTCTTTCATACCAAGCTGTGAGTTAGGCTATCAACATACCAGGTTTTGCATCAGAGGGATATATTCTGGCAAGAGATACTTTCAAATAAAATTGAGTTGGTTGTCCACGACATACAAAAAGAATAAAACCTTTTTCCTGTTTCCATGGAACAGCAATGACCAGAATAAAACAACTGAGATTTTTGGCACTAATATGTTCTCAAGAAATAATCTTTGAGCCTGGCTAGTCACAGCCTGCCTTTATCCCACACAAATTGCTCGATTTGATTAGGATGAAGAGAGAAAAAAATTCTTCAGCTTAAAACTGGAAGCGCTTCTGGCTGTGTTCAGAAATCAACCTTAAACTTTATAGCAAAATTTAAAAAGAAAGTGAATGAGAATCAGGTCTAGATGTATGTATTTGTTTGCAGAAGGAGCAGGAAGGGATGAGGAAAGCAAAGTATAGGAGCAGTGAGGAAGAGAAGGAAAACAAAGGAAATAAATAAACATGCAGAGACAGATTCTCTGGGATAAATCATTGCTGCACCCTGTTAGGGTCAATACATCCAGAAAATTTTTATGTTTGATACAAGACCCTTTGGCTTCAGCTGTGGTAGACCAATTGCATTTAAGTGCACACCATTTATTTTTAAAACTGTCTGAAGGCAGAAGATACAATACTCACTCCACAGATCTTGTCTAGTACAGTCATTTTTTGAATAACAATTTCATCCAGGCTGAAGCAGACATATGTTCAGACAAAGGGGGATAATACCAACCCCCAAACAAAATTTGAAAGTACAGTCACCACTGTCCTCAACCCAAGATAGTGGTGAAAGTCACTCACTACCAGTGATGCCTTAACCTGTGCTCTTAGAATAAAAGCCAAACACGGTTAGAGGGGAACAAGGGGTTTACCTTGGTATTTACCAAGGATCCTTGGAGTGCATCACATCCAGGGGAGAGGCACCCTGGAGAATGCACTGGCAAAATGTCCCCCTGCAATGGTCTGTGTATGCAATTATAGAACTGTGCACATTAGCATGTCTATCATAGACTCCCTAAAGGGAGGCTCAAGAGAAGCCCCCTATTGAGGAATGTCCCACCCCTGCGTGGGTCCATTTAGTTTACAAAATGTGCTCTGGAGAGGACCTTGGTGTCTGGGGCATTTTGACCNGGACCTTGGTGTCTGGGGCGTTTTGACCTCCAACTCTGATGTTTAGTTGAAAGACTGAACAGAACTTTTGGTTATCAGGTTTAGAGAATTAGAGGTATGTGGGTTAAAAGCATTAGGGATACATAAAAGCTGTATAAAAGACTATATGAAGAGGGATATGAAAGGGATATATGAAAAACAAAATCATAATGGCATCACCAGCAAGTTCATACACTTCTTTTCCTCTGTTAAATTGTTTCCTGTGGCTTCCCTCTCCTCTCCTCTCCTCTCCCAGAATTTCCCTTTCACCTTTCTAATGCAGCATTCATCACATTGGTCCAGATTCAGCTTTCTGCTTAAGTGTTCTGTACTGACTATGCAACACAAAAGGGTTTTTAAATCTCCTTCATTTAACTGAGCTGGAACTGGGAGCAACAGGAACAGTCCTACTGAAACTGGTTGCAATTTCTTCACATGCAATTACTCACAAACGAGCACATTCTTTTTTTTAATGACAATTTCACCCAGACATCTATAACCAAATTCTGACTTTAATGGGGAAAAATCAGGAGACATTCCCAGCTGAATGAATAGAACAGAGCTGTTCTTGGAAATAAAGCCTGTTTTGTGATAAACTGTTCCCAGGACTGAGCCTGGTATTTTTTTTCTTGTATTTATGCCATGAGAGCTCTCTAATGCGAAAAGATGTATGCTCTAAGTATCTACATAATGGCTTCCCTCCAAAAGGGCCATTACAGGCTGTAAAATAAATAGTACTCATTTAATTCCTTTTGTAAATATACACAGTTTGGAGACAATAATAACACAGAGAAAGTAAATTAAACCACAGAAAATCACTGCATCCAAATGAGTTTATGAAACAAAGGGAAAAAAATCAACCACAAGATAATGGAAGAGCATCTTGTGGCGAAGGTCCCCAGATCAGCAAACTATTTAAGCATATGCTTAATGGAAGAAATGGCCTTGGGTAACTTGCTAAATGAAGACTTTGGTTATGTATAAACATTTGATAAAACAAAAACAGCCTACAACAACAACCAACTGAACTTAGAATGTTCAAACCTCACAAAACTGGTTTGCTGCTCCCCTATTTGAGAATCTAAGAAAACCCTGAGACCTCCAAACAAGGAGTCTGCAATGAGTCAATTTCATCCACCTTGGCCAGACCTTCCAGGGAATCAGTTTCTCAAGCAGCAGCTTCTGTCCAGAACCCATCCCTTTGTTCTTTGTTCAATTTATGACTTTGGATTTGCTGTTGCAAAAGGCCCATTGCTTGGCCAAGCTCGGTTTGCCAATCAATGCAGATCATTCCCTCTCCATCACACCTCCTCTCATTATTTATCACTCCCCCAATACTACTCTCACCACCTTGCTTTATTAGATAGGATTTTATTCAAAGCATTGACAGAACTGCTAAATAGCAGTCTTTACTAGCAGGTCACCTGTCCAGTAATGATCTCTCATTTACAGGAATGTTTCGAGTTCTTCCCATTAGCAGCTTTTAATCAATTCAATGCCTCCATGTTGATTTTCTACTTTTCTGTGTGGGACTAAGGCAAATTTTTTAGCAAAGCCTAAGTCCATAAAAGGGATATTATTTCACTTATCAGCATAGTTTGTAAAGCTATCAAGTGAAGTTATCCACTTTAGTTTGACAAGATCTACTATGAATAATCTTAGGTAGATTAGCATTAATTACATTAATGTTTTTTAATCCCGTATCAGTCAAATCCCAGATTGACTGTTCCATTATCTTCTCTGGAATCAATGTCACACTAAGAGAACTGTAATTACCCTAGTCATACTATTTATCCTTTAAAAATATCAGTATTTACTTTCCTGCAGTTTCATAGCCTCAATAACCATCAGGTTTAAGGAATTCAAGAGTAATTTGATTGGTTCCTTTAAAATTCTTGAGTGCAAGTTATCCCCCTCTGTTCTTTTACAATCCTTTAACTCCTTAGGAGTTGCAACAAGGGCAACACTCAGTCAGAGGGGGTGCCACCCATCCAGGCACTGGAATTTCACCAACAATTATGCTGATAATAATTTCTTTTGCATTTTTCTTGCTTTGGGTTTTTTTTGAATTCTGGTGCAGGCGGTTTGTGTGTTAGCACCATAATATGACTCAAATAATTTTTTTATTTGCCTTTTTATACAATCTCATTAAAACAAGAACAGTAAAGAAAGATTAATCCCTCATCTCCACTAAATCATATCCCAGTGCTTCAGGAAAAAGTTTTCAAAAAGGACTGAAAACAAAAAGCTGGTAAACACTGGACCAATATGATTTATGATGTTTTAATGACATCACTACCAAATCAGTCACCTACTAGGTTTGTCTCACTGCATTAACAGTTAAAATAGTGGGAAAACCACAGGATACCTAATGAAGAGTAAGCATGATAAAGTATTAACTAGCAGAACATAAAGGGTTTGATTTTAGAACTAAATCTTTTTACTTATCCTTAGAACCAAAGTTTTTGATGGTTCCTTAATTTTTGCTTTGTTATTTAATATACACCGACTACAAATCATTAACTGCCTTGCCTTGCTCAAGTTGCTGTTGGCTTTGTCCAACTTACTCTTTTCTAACTTTGGGAAGAGGCCTGCATTCAGCACCCAACTTAGTGTAAGTGCAGAGGTACATTCAGATAAACCAGGGAATGTAGCCTGTTCATTTCCACGGCACCCAGATGATAAATGCTGCTCTCAGGGTGGCTAACAGTGAACCTGTCCCTTGCTTGGTACAGTATGCAGGACAAAATAATATAATAGAGCTTCCCATTATTGTTCAGGCTCCCACTCCTGACACCCCTGGGTTGTAAGGGGCAGGTAAGTGCCAATTTGTTACACATATACCTACAATGGCATGTTTGAAGAATTAAATAATTAAAGGCATCACTACCAGAAGCTCAAAAATGAAGGTTTGAATTAAATATCTCCAATAGAACCCTTTCTACTCCCAAATCCCAAACCCCCTGAATTACACAGCAACCAGAGGAGAACAAATCAACTTGATGGACCTGTAAGACAAAATGGGAAAAAGCAATTTTATTTAAAGGTTTCAGTGAACATGTGTTGTTTTGTTGCTGTTCTTGTTTGCTGTTGTTTGTAAGTTTTATAATGTATCTCAAAGGTTTAGCAAATTCTATAGTACGAGATGACTTCACAGTGAAAAATTATTTATTCAGAAAATGTCAAAAGTAGAATGTTTTGCTGCCTTCAAACTCTTTCCTTAGGTTGGCAGGGGGAGATCATGTGTAACAGGCAGAGACAGAGAAGTTTGAAGCATTTTATTTGCTTTGAGCAAAATGTCCTTGAAGATGATAAATATCTATTTTTCTCGGGTTTGATATATATATTTGGGTAAATCCACAGATTTTTTACAGACAATCACAATAATTGGAAATTGCAATTAACTCTGGAAGCAGCCCCATGACTCTTCTGCTCTGACGCTGTGTTGGGGTTTGGGTGTTCCTCTTTTTTTTGTTTCTCTTCACCTGTGGAATTTTTTTCCCCCCATCAGTTGCTAAGGGACCATAATGGCCGGGTACTTAAGGGGAACAAAAGAAGTGATTGAACTGAGGGAAACAGGTATTGTGAAGCTGGGAGAGGTTTTTTCTCCCAGCAGGGTGGGGGTACCTTGGAGTTTGGGGCGGGCAAAAGGTTTTGGCTGGAGGAGGGGACGGG